>PISX010027168.1:0-23361 GCA_004024625.1 Mellivora capensis | reverse complement strand
TCAGACAACTGTCCCCAGACGACTGCTAGGGCTATATATGAACTTGTATGTGTGGTTATCTTCCCTTCTCCGTGGAGCTAGAGCCATCTGGAGCGGACTGGTGCACTGTTGGTGCTATTTGCAGAATTAGATTCATTAGGAACTGCTTTGGAGGGACTCCTGAAGGGTGGGGTGGGTTGACTGAGGTGAGTCCCCTGGAATACATGGAGGTGAGGTTCATGGTGTTAAGGTAGATGCTGTGCTCTGATGCCTACCCAGGCTACATGAAGGATGAGATCTCTCTGGAGATGCTTCGGAGGGACTCCTGCACAAATGAGAAATGTTGGATAGGGCAGGTACACTGGAGAATGTGGCGGTAGTTCATGTAGCATTAGCAAGCTCTCTGGAAAGGGTTCATGCTGGTCCTTCAGGTGTTCTGGTAACTAAGTGAGGGTGGAGAAGGGAATGGCACTCACTAGCTCCTTGGTTTTTGGAGAAGTCTGCTAAAGATGCTTGCCCCTCCGGGGCACATTCTGAGATTAGTAAATAAATCTTCCTTTACACACCAGGGGCTTTAGAGACTTCTGCTTATCAACAGGGCTGTTTGGGTTTTTTGTTTCTTTGTTTTTATTTAAGTTCAATTAGCCAACATATAGTACATCATTAGTGTTTGATGTAGTGCTCAATGATTCATCAGCTGCATGTAACACCCAGTGATCATCACATCATGTGTCCTCCTTTATGCCCATCACCCACTTACCCCAGGTTGTTGGATTATGCTTTTTCTTTAAGGTCTGGGATCAGTTTCCTATGACCTCTGGCTCACCCAGTGCTGAGTCTGATGACTTTTCAAGTACCTGGTGTTAGGCACCACTGATTATAAAAACTACCACTGTTGGGACGACTGGGTGGCTCAGTTGGTTAAGCGGCTGCCTTCAGCTCAGGTCATGATCCCAGCATCCTGGGATGGAGTCCCGCATCGGGCTCCTTGCTCGGCAGGGAGCCTGCTTCTCCCTCTGCCTCTGTCTGCCTGTGCTTGTTTGCTCACTCGCTCTCCCTCTCTCTCTGACAAATAAATAAATAAAATCTTAAAAATAATTTAAAAAAAAAACTACCACTGTTGGGTCCATGGTCAAAAGAGCAAGACTGATACAAAGCAAAGGTCACGCAAAGCTTTATTTCACACCAACCATCGAAAATCAAACTGACCGGCCAGAGCCATCTCTTGCAAAGAAGCAACCTCTCTCTGCCTTACAGACCAGCTTTTAAGGGTAAAGGCCATGTGGTTGGGCCTGGCCATGCACAGGTGGCCAATGAGATTGTAACACAGAGAAAGCTGCACAATCCTGCTACGTCACACATAAGTGACCAATTGAACTACAATTTACCCTACAGTAGATATTTGAACTAGCCTATCACCTTGGTCAGAATTGGCCCCCAAAAGGCCCCCAAAGGGCAGAGCCCATACTCCTTGCTAGCTAGGGAGACAGTATTCGCCCCCACTGATTGAATACCTCCACCTGGCCTGACCCACCCTTGTACTTGTGCTTTGTTGCCTGGGACTGGTTTCCAGGACTTGTTTTTAAGTAAGTCCCCTAGGGACTTACTTAAAGGAGGGGGGGGGCAGGGACAGTTTAAGTTTTACTGCATAAACAACAAAATCACCGTTTAACTGGATTGCATTGCTCTGGCTAAATAGGCCCTTACACTACACTTAAGCCCCAATGGCTTCAAAGCAAATGTTATGGGAACTCATCTTCCACATGAAGGACCCCCATGTCTGAGGGTCTGATGTGGGCTCTGTTCCTCTTCCTTCTCTGTGTTTGTGGCATCCTACAGACTTCAAAATTGTCACTGGAGTTTTTTGTTCTTGACTGCATCTCTGCCCTTCCTTCTATTTTGCATGTGGCCTCCTCTCTAGGATTGACTACGGAGAGTCTGTTATAGCCATATGGGGAGGGGAAACTCCAGGGAGCCCACACAAGGGAAAACAAGTCGCCATAACACATGGCCTCAAAAACCAGATGGACTGAATTCCAAAAGTTTGTACAACCAGCAGGACTTGGAGCCTGCATCTTTAAAACTCAGTGGCTCATCACTGGGTAAGCCTGGAGGGCCAGTGAAAGATGGGTCCCTACCTTTAAAGAGACAACAGCCAGCAGAGAGGCAACACAGAATGCATAATTTGCACAATGCCTGTGGTAAACCGGAGGGAGATGTCTTTGTCAGGATTTGAGAGACTGTTGGGGACTCCTCCAGGAACAAAGGAGCTGACAAGTGCCATTTTTTTCCCCTGCCCCTAGCATAGGCACAGAGCCACCTATTAGAGGAGGTGCTGCACAGACACTTGTTCCCTCACCTGCTGCCAGTGTGCACCACCAGGCCTAGTGCAAGTACTGCTAGTGTCACGTGCACCCCACCTAGGCACTACACACATGTAGTGTGCCCCTGGCCACTGCTGCTGCCAAACACTGAGTCCCTGGCTGGTGCCACTAAAGCAACTGTGCCCCCACCAATCATTGGCCTTGGGGGAACTGGCCTAGGAGTGGCAGCTCAGTGCAAATTTAGATATGCCACATGTGTCCTCTCTAGCTGCTGTGCACCCCAAGAGGCTACCTCACTCCATCCCCAGCCTCTGCATGCTCAGCCACAGCTTCCCTGCTCATTGCCACCACTGGACCCCACCAGGGCCCCGCTACTGCAGCTAATGCACACCAAGCCCCTAGCTTCCTGCTACACTCAGGAGAGAGGTTAAATAGGTGATGGGGATTCAGGAGTGCACTTGTTGCAAGGAGCTCTAGATAATCTGTGAAATGCTTGAATCACTATATTGTATACTGGAAAGTAAAATAACACCATAGCTAATATTACTCTATCCAAATTTACAAATCAACATGAGAAAGTCAGCTGCTTGAAGTGATCAATAAATCCGATAAGCTTCTAATCAGACTGAGCAAAACAAAGAGACAAGACAAAATTATCAACAGAATAAATGAAACGTGGGACATCAATCCTGTTCCCATGGACATTAAAAGGATAATAAGGAATACTAAGAGCTCTACGTTCACAAATTCAACAACTTTCACAAAATGTACTAATTCTTTGAGAGACACAAACTACCAAAACTCACAAGCAAAGGAGACAGTCTAACCAGTCATTACCATTAACTAAAATGTTTCCCAAAAAGAAGAGAGAAGGAAGGAAGGATAGAAAGAAGGAAAAAATGAAAGAAGGAGGGAGGGCAGAAGGAAGGAAAAATTCCAGGTCTATATTTTTACTAGTAAATTCTACCAAACATTTAAAGAAGAAATAGTACTAATTCTACAAAGGTCTTCCAGAAGAGGAAGGCACACCTTCCGACTCATTTCATGAAGCCAGTACACCTCAATGCCAAATCAAAGAAAATAAAACACAATTACAAGCAATTAGAAGACTAAGGAAGACACCTCCGTGGATATAAGCATGGCAGTATTCATGAATGTTGGCAATGCAGTCACAGCAATATGTGACAAGGCTGATACATCACAACCAAGTGAGATTCTATCCAGGAATCAAAGCTCTGTGAATAGTAGGGGGAAAAAATCAATCATTCTAACACACAGGATTAGCAGATGCAGTAAGAAATAACCAGTAACAATCTCAATAGATGCAGGAAAACATTTCAGTAATACTTACCATCCATTTACTATTTTAAAAAAAAAACCAAAAAACAAAACTTTCAGAGATGGTGCCTGGGTGGCTAATTGGTTGAACATCTGGCTCTTGATTTTGGCTGAGGTCATGATCTCAGTGTCCTGGGATAAAGCCCTCATCAGGCTCCCCTCTCAACAGGGAGTCTGCTTCACAAACTCTCTCTCTCCAAAAATAAGTAAATCTTGGGCCCCTGGGTGGCTCAGTGGGTTGAGCCTCTGCCTTCGGCTCAGGTCATGATCTCAGGGTCCTGGGATCGAGCCCCGCATCAGGCTTTCAGCTCAGCAGGGAGCCTGCTTCCCCCTATCTCTCTGCCTGCCTCTCTGCCTACTTGTGATCTCTCTCTCTGTCAAATAAATAAATAAAATCTTAAAAAATAAATAAATATTTAAAAAAAACTTTCATAAGCTAATAATAGCTTATTATTAGTACATTATGCAGTAAGTGTATATAAATGCACTATATATATATAATGCACTATATATATATAACCTAATGAACACCATTCTTTAACAAATAAACTAACAAAAACCCTATAGCTAATATCATTTTTAATCATGTTATTAAAAGACTAATTGCTTTCTCCTAACAACAAGAACAAGACAAGGATATCCTCTCTCAACAATCTATACTACATGCTACTTGAGGTCCCACTTTGTGCAATAAGATAAGACTAAAAGAAAGGTATACTTACTGGAAAGAGAAAAACAAAACTCCCCCTGTCCAAAGGAGACATAAGTTTTTCATCAAAAAATCCCAACACGGGACGACTGGGTGGCTCAGTGGGGTAAGCCTCTGTCTTCGGCTCAGGTCATGATCTCAGGAATCTAAGGAATACTAAGGAATCCCTCCCCTGCATCCAGCTCTGTGCTCAGTAGGGAGTCTGCTTCCCCCTTTCTCTCTGCCTGCCTCTCTGCCTAATTTTGATGTCTCTCTCTGTCAAATAAATAAATAAAATCTTAAAAAACAAAATCCCAACACATCCATAAAAAACTCCTCAACTAATAATCAGTGAAATGTCACAAAATACAAGTCCACTTTACAAAAGTAGCCCTGTGTTCTGGTAATGAAAAATTAAAATTAAAAATTTTTTCAGTAAAATTACATCAAAACAAACTAAATGAAATACTTAGGTAAACACAACAAAATATAAGTGGGAGCTATACACTGAAAACTACAAAATGTGATGTAGGAAAAGAAGAAGTTTCAAATACAAGAAAATACAAAGTGTGTTCATAGATTGAAAGCATCACTAATGTGATGAGAGCAGTTTTTCCCAATTAGATCTATAGATTCGAAACAATCCCAACCAAAATCCCAAAATCTTCATTCATAGATATAGACAAGCTAATTCCAAAAATACATAGGAAAAACAAGGGAAACATAAGAGAAAAGCAATTATGAAATTTATAGAAATAAAGTTTGAAGACTCACACCTTATTCTTACCCCATTCTTTTTTTATAGTTGTTTTTGCATTTTTTAAAGACTTTATTTTTAGAGCAGTTTTTGGACCAAAGCAAACTTGAGTGCAAAGAACGGAAGCTTCCCATAGATCCCTTCATCCACACAGACAGGCCCAGCCTCCTCCACTATAAACATTCCCCAGAGAGTGGTGCCTTTGTTAAAATCCATGAACCTACACTGACACACCATTATCACTCAAAGCCAGTAGTTTACATTAGGGTTCACTCTTGGTGTCCATTCTATGAGTTCGAACAAATGGAAAATGACATGTATCTACTAATCTAGTATCACACAAAATTGTTTCACTACTCCCTAAAATCCTTTCTTACCCCATTCTAAGACTTCCTAGAAAATCAACATAATTGGGACATTGTGGTATGGAAGAAAGGATAGATATACACAACAATGGAACAGAATAGAGATGACAGAAATTGACCTACATACAATTAAACAGCTTTTGACAACTCACTAAGGCAATTCAATTGAGAAAGAAATTTCTTGTCCAGGATGTTGCTGGAAAAGTGGATACCAATTTGGGGTGGTGGGGCAGTTAACAAATCAACCCAGATGTTCCCTGGAGAGAAGGTTTGTGATGACAAATTTCTTTGTCCTAAGTTAATTTACCTGTGTTGTGCCTCCTAATAGTTCCAGTGTCTCCATGGAGCACTTTCACTGTCCCATACTTCTTTTAGTAAATGTTAAATTGCCTTAGGACTTTGTATCCCCACAAGGTCCCTGTTGAGTAGATCCCTATTTTGAGGATAAAAGGAAATGCTTTTGAGTGATATGCCGTAAGTCAGACATCTTGAAAGCTGCACAGCCATGCTCTCTGCTCACCCTCAGACAAATATCCACCTGTCCACACAGCATCTCCTTTCCGAATTCAAACAGACACCTCAAGTGTCATAGTTCCATTTCTGAGCCCCTGATTCTTGACTCCTCTGCTTCACCCTTAGCATCAGGGCTACTCTCCTAGAGCCTTTCCTATCTCCTTGATAGGCACTTCTCTTCATTCAGATGCTCAGGACAAATCCAGCATGTGATTCTTACATCCTCCCTCCCATATCTTCCCCCAGCAGGTCAACAAACCTTGGCAGGACTATATTCAAAATACATCTGGAGTCCAGGCTCTTTTCACACCCTCTGTCTCTCACTCAACCAATCCTGTGCCTTCTCTCACTGAACAACAAAATAAGCATGTTAGGTTCTTTAGGCTTGTCTAGTCAGACTCCATGATCATCTATCTGCCAAACTCCTTCCAAAGCCTCCCTTCAGTAGTTTCATCATAGTTAAAATAACTTCTCAAGAAATTACCAGGCCCTCCAATATTCTACATCACTGGTCCCTGATTATTTGTAAGGCTTCCTTTCCTAACACTCTCCCATTGTGCACACTACTGCATACTGCAACCCAGAGGCCCCCAGGTAATCATAGACATGGCAAGCTCCTTGCATTTTTCATGGCCTTAGAATTTGCTATTCCCTACACCAGGGACACTAATCCTACATGTATGCATATTTTGTGTCTCTTCTTAACTGTCAAGTCCTCAGAAAGGCCTCCCTCTCTGCTTATACTTCTTTATTCTTCTTCATAGCACCACCACCCCTGGACTCCATGTCACCTTTTCATTTCTCCACTATTTCTTGTATTTCTCCCCTAATAGGAAGGTTCATGTGGGCATGGACTTGGTTTGTTTTATTTGCTGCAGTATCCATAGTACACATTTGGAAAGTACTCAGGCAATGGCTGAGGTCTGCTGAAGGAGCCCTAGATCTTCACATAATTGTGACTATTCAATTAATGCTGAATGAATGGGTAAGAAAGTGAATGAATGAAGACAACTGGATTGTGAGCCAAAGCTCTTAATCATAACAATCTCACCATACTGCCAACTGGTAAGCTTCAGTGTGTAGAGAAGCAACACTTCTTAGCTTTTCTCAGATTACCACACCACTGGCTCTCTAAAGTCTTATGTGAGAGAATTTTAACATCACTGGCCACTGTATACATGATTTCAAATGAATTTCAAATGTAGAAAGTATATTTTCAAAAACTGGAAGAGAATAGTTTGGAGGCCTCTGTTCATCAAGCAATGACCTTCAGCACACTTCATGGCCTTGGCTGTTATATAGTCATTCTTCAGAAGTAACCAGAGATTCAAGGACTGGTGAAACTCTTGATCTTCTCCACAGACATGCCCTCTTCCTGGAAATCCCTTTGACTGACTTCACATCCAAGCTAAAATGACTCTCATAAAGATTCAAGCACTTCTTCTGCTAGGGCAAATCAGAGTCACGGAAGCAGGCCCTGATGTGGAAGAAAGTGAAAGTCAGTGATGTCAGGGCACCCAGCCAGACATTTTCAGTTGAGTAAAGCTTTCTTCATTTCAATGGAAGCATCAGACAAATTAGGCAAAATCAACACAAGATGTAGTGTTTATGAATAGGGGTTCCTTCAGCAGAGTCTTCACCAGGTTTAGGAAATCATTTATGTCAAAGTTGGAAGACAAGGAAAAGCATAGCTCAGGCATTCTGATGTTGCTGAGGGTAGCTAGGCAATTGTCTCATATCTACTGAAAAACTCTGTCCTTTTTGAAGGAGATGGTTGTTTTTCCCTTCATTATATAAATCATTGTCCACCTTGATTCTAACAAAGTGGAATTTCTCACCTACCTCCTTAATTTGGAGGGCCAGCAAGTCATCATTAAAATTAAAACATAACAGAGTGCCTGGGTGGCTCAGTGGGTTAAAGCCTCTGCCTTCGGCTCAGGTCATGATCCCAGGGTCCTGGGATCGAGCCCCACATTGGGCTCTCTGCTCAGCAGGGAGCCTGCTTCCTCCTCTCTCTCTGCCTGCTTCTCTACCTACTTGTGATCTCCGTCTGTCAAATAAATAAATAAAATATTTTTTAAAAGTAAATTAAATTAAAAATAAGGAGGAAATGATAATAAAGGAGTAATAGTCAGCAAATCCCAGCATTTCCAGATATGTATGTGGAAGGAAATTGGGAGTTCCAGTACCAGGCAGGACTCTGAAGGTCACATTGGGAGCTTTCAGATATTGATAGGGTGGTTTCTTCATGGTGGTTTCCAAAACTCCAAAAGTAGTTTCCTCTTCAAGAATACAGCCTCTTCAGGAATACAGCCTCTCCTCTCCTCTCCTCTTCAAGAATACAGCCTCACAAGGCATTGATGACTATACTTCCTGGTCCAGATTCCCCAAACACAACCATATGCAGAAGACTGTTCTTCCTTTCAGAAATGATTCTTGAGTTCTATTAGCCACATCTACATCTTGTAGACTGGTCTCTTGATGGGTTGCTTGAATTCTAGAAAGATTTTCTGAAGAGAAGATCCTTCTACCTTACTGATTAATTTATTAATGTGATGAGATAGTCACAGGGGAACTTATATGAAGGAGGCAAGGCTGAATGCAGAAAAGGAGATGAGATGTTGGAAACAGTTTGGAGTGAAAATCCAGAAAGATGAAAGATGTAAAAAGGACCATGCACAAGGGAATTCAAGCACCTTCTAAATGGAGCAGAAGACAAAGAAATGGACTGTCTGCTGGAGCTTCATAAAGGAGCTAATCCTACTGACACCCTGATTTTAGCTCCTTAAGGATTCATTTTGTATACCCCCCCCCCAGACCTAGAAGCAAAGAAATATATTTTGGTGTGTTAACCCACTAAGTTTGTGTTAATTTCTTACACAGTAATGAGAAGCTAATGCAGACAGTCTTCATTTTCTTGAAACCTCTATATAGAGTCCAAAGCCTTTCCATTCTGTAGGAAAAATCAGTAAGGCCAGCACACTGGGGAGCACAGAAGAACTGTAGACATAGTCACTTCCCATCCCCTGCAGCAAATAGGAGCAGGACTTGTCTTGTGGGATACCCTAGAGGCAGAGAAAGGGCCACCAGGATATGTGTTCCATAAGGGGGATAGCTGAGCACATAGTCCTTGTAGTAATAATTACCCCATGGCAGGTTAATGTCCATTTACCTCAGCTAATGGGAGAATTTTGGTGGGTTTTAGAACATGTAGCAGGAAGTGGGAGAGGAAGTAAGTAAGAGCTCTAATTTTACTGAGTCAATTCTGCACGGTTTGGAACATTGGTACCATCATGGCAATTCAAGGAAGTCATTACTACCTTACTGATGGGGCCTCTTATCAACCACTATGAGTGAGGACACTGTGATTTTAAAAATACTTACACCCATAAGTTTGTCTCGGGAACTACCCATGTGCTTTTACCAGTAGGAGCATGCTCCATGCCCATCTCCATCCTGCATTTCCTGCAAGGACAGTTTTCAAAAGAGAGAAAATCATTACTTTCAAATAAATATAAAGTGAGTATGTGTTAAGGATTTCATCTAATCAATTACTAACAAAGGAATTACTAACAAAGATGATATTACTAGTTGAATGAAGAATCCAAAAAAATAGACATTAATACTTCAAGAATAATGAAATGAATATTAAAGTGGGGGAAAAGTGGTGGATTCTAAGATGAGGGTGGTAAGCCAGTTGAACCTCCACAGCGAGATTTTATCTATACAACTGCTATGGACTGAAGTTTGTATAACCCACAAAATTCACAGATCTAGTGCCAGCTCAGTGTTGTGGTATTAGTACTTGGGCATTTGTATGGTGCCTTAGGCAAGAGGGCAGAGCCATCATGAATGGATTAGTGCCCTTTAAGAAAACTTGGAGAACTAGCTTGCCCCTTCTGCCACATAAGGTAACAGGAAGAAAGGTTCACCTCAGATGTGAGCTCTCACCAAATACTGAGTCGACAGGTGAGTTGATTTGGACCTTCTTATTATCCAGAACTATGAGTAATAAATTTGTGTTCCTAACCCAGCGATCTGTTATATTTTTTATAGCCTGAATAGATGAAAAATATGCACAACCAAAGATTTATTTTGCCTTGTTGCAAATGAGCAAAACTCACAGAGTTTTGAAATGGCTCTACTGTCTGGAAGAATGGATAGCATGACAACATAGCATAGTTTCCAACTAGAGATACTCAGTAAACATTCCACTTATTCCTAATTTCCCTACAACTTTCTCATTTAAAAAAAAGAAGAAGAAAAAGAAGCATTTCCAGACTATGGTCCTCTCCTCTCCAAAGAGGATGGCATGAGAAGCTAATAAAATCTTAGTTCTCTACCAGCCAGAACTACACTTCAACCCTCCAAACACAAAGCCAGTACTATCCCATCATTGCAGGTGCACAATTTGGTCACTCACCAGCTCTGGAGAGAAAAAAGTTTCTGATGTCAGAGATCATGAATGCTTCCACTGACACAACAGAAAATGCTGAGTAAAATAAACTATCCCTGGAACTCCTGGCATAGGAACATATTACAGAACTATTCTCCCTAGGAAATGCAGTCACTGGGTGTTCCTGAGATTATTGCACAGAGCAAGAGGTAGACAACCCCTGTCCTTCCTGTGAAGTGTGAAAGACAGCAGGAAGGACAACAACCTCAAAGACTTGACTTAGTCGAGGGCCCATATTTATAGGACATGAAAGTGAAACCCTCATTTCACCGCAGACTGAGCAGTTCCAGGAAAACAAAAACAAAAACAAAAGGCTCTTTTGACCTCAGGAGGCTAAGGGAGTGAGAGGAGGGCAGAGAGACACTGGGGGCCATGCAATGCTCACCTCTGATAATGCCTGTGAGGTCATATAGCCAAGCCTTGTTTGAGAGCCCTGGGGATAGAGAGATGACTGTGAGCAAGTTTCCAAAGCTTCAAGTGAATGAGAGAAGCACTTCCCATCAGAAAGCAGAGGGCCTATAACTTTTCGGTGTCTTTCTGTTTCTTTCACTTTTAGGAGCCCTTTTGCTGGCTGTCATGTTGTCACACTTGGCCATGGATGTCCTGATATGTCATGGGGTCCTATCTCATGAGCAACCTAAACTACTAGGAGGGACTCTGAGGAAATTGACAAGACAATCAGATGGTGAGACGCAGAGAGGGAGGAAGAGCCAGGTTTCTAAGACTTAAATGGAAGATCAAGAGGAAAATACCAAAGTTTCTTTGGAAGAAGAAGCCTCTTATGTTGCTGTATCATGTGAGGCTTATTTCCATGCTATAGTATCTAAGTGAGTTGGATGCTGGCACAGGGGTAGACCAACTGGCCCACAGAAAGAGACATATAGTCTTGTATAAGATTCAGGCATATGTGGAATTCTGTTGCTTGGGAGACGTACATGGGGTGTCAGTGGGTATAGAAGGCACCATCTAGTAAATAGAGCTGACAAACCGGTTCTCCATATGGACAGAGGTTTACTGAATCTCTGTTTACATCATTTATGATAATCAACTCCACATGGATTTAAGACCTTAATTTCAAATGGAAACCATATGTTCAATGGTTCCAAATGGGAACCAAATTGTTCATAGGGATAAATTTCTTAAAGGAGATGATACCAGAATAAAGATACCAAGAAAACAGCTGTATAAAACAGACTAACCAACGTTACCTTTGACTCTATTAAAATTAAAGCTTCTCTTCGTGAAAGTAAATGCAAAACAAAGTTTCAAAATCTCCATGAATCTGAAGAGCATATTAGCAAAAATGTAGTGAACTAAGGATCAATTGAAAGGACATGTCTTAAAAATTCTAGAAATCGGGACGCCTGGGTGGCTCAGTTGGTTAAGCGGCTGCCTTCAGCTCAGGTCATGATCCCAGCGTCCTGGGATTGAGTCCCGCATCGGGCTCCTTGCTCAGCAGGGAGCCTGCTTCTCCCTCTGCCTCTGCCTGCCACTCTGTCTGCCTGTGTTCACTTTCTCTGACAAATAAATAAAATCTTTTTAAAAAAATCTAGAAATCGCTAAAAAAATAAGGTCTAACAATCCATTATTGGAAGTGAGCAAAAGACATGCACAGAACATTCTCAAGAAATAAACATGTGAAAAAAAATAAACATGTTTGGGGAAAAAAGAGGGAAAGTGCCACAGATAAAGCATGAATGAGGCAAATGTAAAATTGGGCAGTATTTGATGACATTCTATTGGAAAATTTAAAAATTTGTACAAAATTGGGTATTGGTGACAATGTAGATAGAATCTCTGAAATATGGCTGCGAGGAATGTAAATCAATACAATCATTTTGAAGAAAAAATATGGCTGACCCTAATAAAATTGTACATTCATGTACCTCAGGAGTCAGCATTTCTACTCTTAACCCTATACCTAAGATTCACTCTGCAAAAATATGCAGAAAATAAATGGACGTGTGCTCCTAGCAGCAGTCTTCATAACTATGAAAAAAGAGAGGATAGGCATTGACAGAGAAGAGGTAAATAAGTTGACTTACACGACGTTGAAAGGCATGAACCATAGTTATACAGAGAGGAACTAATCTTTTAGTATAGTGTTGAGATTAAATATTGAGAACCCATAGAACGCCTTTAAATAAAGCTTCAAGAAAACTAAGAAATATATTGTTTAGGAATGCATATGGATATGATAACACCATAAATAAAGTAAAGGAATACACACGTACTGCATGAAATACACCCAGGGGCTGTGGACAGAACTGTATTAAATAGGAACACAGAGGGAGATATAAGTGGTTAGAGATGTTCTGTTTCTTGGGATTATTGTTCAGTGTGTAAGTGATCATAGTATTACATGAGTAAGTAAAAGATATAAAATAGACAAATATCTTAGTTCTTTTCAGATTGTTGCTGCATCTGTTCTTCTGTGTGTACCCGGTCCTGAATCTCTCCCTCCTGCCATATTTTGGGGACATCAGAGAAATGTGCTCCATCTGACATACAATCACTGCTATGATGGGACAAAGACTAAGAAATCATTCAGGGAGGAAACATTGGGCAAGAGAGATGGAAATTCCAGGTGGAAGCGATGGCAAGGCAAAGATGCAGGCTCACACATGAACTTGACAACTGGCTGTGGATGCAGAGGAGCACACACAGACAGCCAATTACAGCTGTCAGTAATAAGGTAGGAAAATCCTCTGAGGCCCAGGTACCCTGGCAGTGATGGGGCTCTTTGTAGAGGGTGAGAGAAAGCTCCCATCAGGGGCTCCCAGGGCTCATCTGCTCCCCAGCAGTGTGTGAGAATCACTCTGGACATGGTGCTCTCTGTTGGGTTGGCTGAGGTCTGCAGTGTCCTCTGCACCCAAGGGGCTGAGGGCTGATGCCCCAGAATGCACAGCTCAACGTCCAGACTCGGACTTGCTGCTCCTAAGTCACCATTCGGAAATCAGGATACGTCCTGATTTATGAGGATATTGTAACATTCTCTCTATTTCAGGAAAGTGAAATCAATTGCTTCTTATACCCAGAGCAGAATTCTGCCTTTTGAAGACAGATAGATGGTTAGATCCTGAGAATAACACCTATTTGGATAACACACAGTAAAACTGGCACTCATTAAAAGTGCTTCAGTTTGTTTCTCAGAGTCCACAGTCTCTCATGGTTCATCAGACTGGGGGTTTTAGAGGGGAATGGGAGTGGGGGGATGGGTTGGCCCTGTGGTGGGTATTAAGGAGGGCACGTATTGCATGGAGCACTGGGTGTTATATGTAAACAATGAATCATGGAAAAGTACATCAAAAACTAATGATATACTGTATGATGACTAATATAACATAATAAAAATAATAAATTAACTCTCTTTTTTGTTTGTTTAATCCTTTATAGGTTTAGATCGGAATTTAAGTGTCAGTGATATCATGAAGTAGTAACACCACAGCTGCAGTGTGCAAGGCTGTTGGGGGCAATGAAGGGGATGAGAATAATAAACTAGAGTAGAGTCTGGGAGGGGCTGCGGAGACTGAGATTTAGGAAGATTATGAAGAACAAGTTGAATACTGAATCTACCTGTTGCCCAGCCCCAAACTGATCACGTATTCGGAGACTGACATGCACAGACTTGCATCCATGAGCATGAATATTGTGCAGCTACTGTAAATGACCAAGGACAGGAACAGCACATGTGCGCTTGGCAGATTGCTCTGTTGGCCATTTGCACAGAGCTTTGTAGCTGAGTCCAAACGAACAGCTTTCTCCTCTGGTCAAGAGTGGCCACAGTACTAAGTGGGCTAAGGCCTGATATCCTGAATGCACAGCTCATAGTCCACTGGTCTGAGTCCCCTGTGATCACACGACCCTTCCTCAACACAAGTGGGTGAGAACAGACCTGGGATGGTCACTCTAGTACCTTTACTAAGTAGAATCTTTCCCTGGACAACAGCACAGCTGCTGTTTCTTCATGCCAAACCTTTACCCAGCCTCATCAGTGGCTTGCAGACCTCTGCCCAGTTCCTCTTCCCACAGGGACCAGGAAATCCATGGTAGAATATGGAGCCCATGAGACTCATACAAAAACTGCAGACTTCATTTGGGGGCACAATTTGTTGATCTTTTCTAGGTTTGGTTCTTTCTTTCCCAGCTAATCTCTCTTAGAGAGGACATCTGAAATGGTTTGGAACTGGGTCCTGATGAATTCATAAGGTCTAGGAAGCCAACCAAAATCAGTCTTTTTTGAGTATGCCATCTCCTGTCATCTCATACCTTCTTATTGCATGATCATCCTTTCAACACAAGAAGCTGACTTCAAGGCCTCCATATGACCCTATACTAGGGCTGGGGATCTGAGTAAGCAAAGCAGAGACAGGAGTGAAAGAAAGGAGGATGGCCTTAAAATGGTTTGTCTAGAGCTGTCAGACCAGAGTGTAGACCAGCAGTTTGCAGACAGTAGTTGTCTAGAAAACCTGCTGCAAGATTGTTAACTATAAGCAGTTGCTGAGGTAGAATAAATGGGTATGGTCTTTTCCTTACCCCACACATTTTATAAAGCTTTGGGGTTGCCATTAGACATCTATCTGTGATGATAAGATGAAGCCTCTAGACTTAATCTCCTTAGGGCATGACACATCCTCGAAGGATAAGTCATGGAGATCAGTATGGCCTCTGAAAGGTACACACACAAAACAGATATTTCTTGGTCAGTGCTGGATGGAATGGCTCAGGGAATACCCTGTCTCCTGGATCCACGCAGGTGAGTAGAGCTCCTGTTAGTCTAATAAACAATCTCCAGACTTTTACAGAAATGAACTCTGCCCTGGCTCAGGCTCTCCTCCAACTGAGACACCTGTGGCAGGGACAGGAAAGGAGTCAGTTTCTCTCCTCTTTCTTCCTCCCACCACCTGCATTATACAGAGCAGGTAGCTGAGAGGAACTAGGGGGCTAAGAAATTTATACATATGTAGGACAGTTGCAATCTAGTTCACAGCAGTGGGTAGTAAATGTCCCTCAGGTAAAAGGGGCCTTCTGGGGCTCACTCATACTGACTTCCCCCTTGGGATATTACGGAGAGGCACAATCAGGACCCGCTGGCCTCATACCTGCTTTATGACAGACAAAGAAGAGCAGTCCACCCTCTTTCTACAGAGATCCTCTGAGCTAGGAAGACCATGTCCAGCCCTCATGATTGCCCTAAAGGGAAAACACATCCATTGCAATAGGCTTGCCTTCTCTTCTCCTCAATTCTTTAGTTGTGCTATTCTGACACAGGGGAGAGATCAAGGGTTATGATGCCATGTTCACAATCTCTTGGCTGCATAACAGCTGTATACCTTGTTATGGACATTTGCAATCTTGGCAGACATTTTGTAAAGCAGACCTTTTCTGTCACCCTGTTACAGTCACAAGACCCTCCCTAGGGCTCTCTCCTGTCCACAAACACGTGGGCCAGCTTTCCCTTCTGCTTCCACATGAGAATGAAGATGTGACAATCACTGAGAGGTTGAGCAACTGCCCAGAGTCACCCAGTCAGTAGTGAACAGTGCTGGGACTCAGGCCTGAAACTGGTTGAAGTTGGTACATTGACACCATGTGGGGTCACACTGGGGTCTGGAGGGATACTCCATGGTGGATGTAGTATCTGCACTCTGATCTAAGCAGATGGAAAGCAGTGAGCCTCTGAGGTGGGCATGTCGGGAAACCACAGGCAAAAATTTATTGGCAGTGTGTTCACTCATCTGAGGGGCTACCCTCATCAGGGCTTAATGTGGACTTCTCAGTGATCTGGGGGCTGACATCAGATGATATGGCTCAGTTGGGAGACATCAGAGCAAGCCCACACCCCCAGTCTGCTGGGGTCCATGCAGACCCCAAAGTGATTCCCAGTGTGGGGTTCATGGAGACCCAGAATTGTCCCTGCCTTCGGCAATAGAAGTGTGCCCAGTACACCTCTTTTTTGAGAACTGGAGTCATTTCTAGGAATAGAAACTGAAACAAACCAGCCCTTGCTGATTTCCTCCCTGCTGGGGCTGGGAGCCATAAGATCTCTTTTATCCAGAAATGATGGCTTTCGGGGCACCTGGGTGGCTCAGTGGGTTAAAGCCTCTGCCTTCAGCTCAGGTCATGATCCCAGGGTCCTGGGATCAAGCCCCGCATCGGGCTCTCTGCTCCTCAGGGAGCCTGCTTCCTCCTCTCTCTCTCTGCCTGCCTCTCTACTTGTGATCTCTGTCTGTCAAATAAATAAATAAAATCTTAAAAAAAAAAGAAAGAAAGAAATGATGGCTTTCTGACCAGGAGAAGTACTAAAGCAGTATAACCTTCAAATTGCACTGTCCTTCCCAGATCCTCTTCCCTTCTTCTCTCTAGGCTCTTCCTCAGGCAAACCTAACCCAACATAACTCCCTTCCTTCTTTCTGGAGCAACCTGGGGTTGAAACCAGTTTTGGACCTTTCCAGAGGGAACTATCACTGCCTGAGGGCTGGATCACCCTTCAAAGGATCTGTAGTAAGAGTCAGAGGGAGTAAGATGAACCAGAGAAAAGTCTTTCTCAGACATGCTAATAAGACCACACAGGATTCAGGGAGAAGTTGCTGAGAGCCCTGACAAAAGAACTTCACCTGGATCACACCAGAACCTCACTGGAATCATGTGAGATGGTTAGCATGACTCTCCCACCCCCCTGCACAGGGAATGATACTGAGGCTCAGTGTTCAATGTGAAAAGGTTCACACTGCCTTGGGAAGAGCTTGTCTCTTGGCCAATTTCTTCAGTGGGATGCTGAGTCCAGGTCCTTGGGGCTGGTTGCAGTCTGAGGCATCTGGAAAAAAAATGAAGCAAGCTGGACCCACCCCAAAAGAAGTGAGCCTAGCTGCCCAGAGGAGGAAAGCATGAAGTTGCATGATGAAGAGTACAGATGGGTGTTAAATTTTGTCAGAGAGGAAACAGTGGGCTTTCTGAGGTGGAAAAATGGCAGGTGGATGTGAGGATGGGTCTCCAGCAGCTTCACATGGCCCCACAGGTTGGTTGGGCAGACAGCCCTTCATAGAACAGAAGGTCCTCATGGGGCTCACAGGGCAACTCCTCAGCCAAGGAGGAGGTCTCGAACTTTAAAATTTGCATTCATGCATGTTGAAGTAATAGATTTTTTTTTTTTTAAGATCTATTAGCAAGTAGGCACTCTTAACTTATGGGATTTTGAAAACATCCCAGGCAAAAAACACTGTGTGTAGCAAGTAGGAGGAGAATCCACGAGGTAATTCCAGTCAATTCTCTTTCCTAATTCTGTCCTAAAAGTGCTTGCAATCTCACAGCAGGGTTCAGCCTCCAAGAGTAAACTGTATTCACAGAAGATCTTAAATCCTAATAATAACAGCAGATACAATGACAAAGAATCATATACAAACATGAGGGCTGGCTTAAACTGGTAGGAAATTATCTGGGAAGTTTGTTGTGACTTAGATGTTCAAGTTGAAAAGACATAGGCATTCCTTAGGTATGCATTTAGTGTTAAAAGGTGTCAGACTTTTTATGAAGAAATGTCTTGAGAGGAAAGAAAATGCACTTTTTTATTTAAATTCAATTAGCCAATAAATAGTACATCGCGAGTTTTTGATGTAATGTTCAGTGATTCATTAGTTACATATAACACCCAGTGCACATCACATCATCTGCCCTCTTTTTTTTTTAAAGATTTCATTTATCTATTTGACAGACAGAGATCGCAAGTAGGCAGAGAGGCAGGCACAGAGAGAGAGGAAGGGAAGCAGGCTCCCTGCCAAGCAGAGAGCCCAATACGGGGCTCGAGCCCAGGACCCTGGGATTGTGACCTGAGCCGAAGGCAGAGGCTTTAACCCACTGAGCCACCCAGGCGCCCCTCATCTGCCCTCCTTAATGCCCATCACCCACTTACCCCATCCCCCCACCCACCTTCCTTCTGCAACCCTCAGTTTGTTTCCCAGTGTCAAGAGTCTCTCATGGTTTGTCTCCCTCTCTGATTTCTTCCTATTCAGTTTCCCTCCCTTTTCCTATGATCCTCTGCACTATTCTTTATATTCCACATATGAGTGAAACCATGATAATTGTCTTTCTCTGCTTAACTTATTTCACTTAACATGATACCTTCCAGCTCCATTCATGTTGATGTAAATGATAGGTATTCATCCTTTCTCGTGGGTGAGTAATATTCCCTTGCATTTAAGAACCACATCTTCTTTATCCACTCATCTGTTGAAGGACGTCTTTGCTCGTTCCACAGTTTGGCTATTGTGGACATTGCTGCTATAAACATTGGGGTGCATGTGCCCCTTATTTCCATTGCATCTGTATCTTTGGAGTAAATATCTAGTAGTGCAACTGCTCGGTCATAGGGTAGCTCTATTTCTAACTTCTTTAAGAACCTCCATCCTGTTTTCCAGAGTGATTGTACCGGCTTGCATTCCCACCAATAATGTAAGAGTGATCCCCTCTCTCAACATCCTCACCAACATTTGTTGCTCCCTGTCTTGTTAATTTTAGCCATTCTAACTTGTGTAAGGTGGTATCTCATTGTGGTTTTGATTTGCATTTCCCTGATGGCAACTGATGCGGGAAAATGCACTTTTCAACATTAATCAAAAAACCCTATTCTTGACTGTATAAACAAATGCAGTGAGTACATGTAGGTCCTAAGCATTGAAGGATGTGGACAACTAGCACAAACACACCACTGTCCTGAATGTACCCCCCTGTGTTGTCTTGCTCAACCAAATAGGAGGAATCTGCATCTTCTTGAGTCCTGACTGAGCGACCCTCATGATGCTCTGCTGCTTAAATTCCCTCATATCCATAAACTGCTTTGGCAATAACCACTGGCACCACAGCTACACAGCATTCCTCAACTGTCTCCTCTGACCCATACAAGTGTGCATATTCCTGAATGAGGGTTTTGCTCACTCTGTATTCAAAATATCTCTGTTATCAGCTTGGGTATGAATCTGATGGCCTGAACTTAATGCTAAGGCTGAAATTCCTCTGTTGCCTTGTGCACCAAACCCTCCTAACTCCTCTGTTCTTCCTTCTTCTTCAGGATACTGCACTGGCCAGCAGTATGATGTAGCTAGCTCTATCCCCTCACACCCCATTATCTACATCTTTCACCTTTCCTATGCAATACTATATAAGCTAGAGCATTTTATATGTGGCAGTTGCCATGACTATTGCAAAGGCCTTGGGCGAGGTATGTTGCTAGAGGTAGTCTCTGTGGTCAGGAGAACACAGCAGTGGACACAGCAGCCAGTGCTCCAGTGAACGTTGCAATGAGTTGGGGCTTTGGAAATGATAGGTCCTCCTTCATCAACGCATTGCAAGGAACTGGCATGAGGAGAAGGACTCAGCTCCCATTGGGGTGGTGAGGATCACTGAGATACACTTGCCACTCTTCTCATTTGACCAGTTTGGCACTGTGGGATGTGCCCACACAGCAGCAATCACACAAAACCTATAGACCTGTCTGAAAGAGATGCAGTTAAGCCAATATGACCTCATCATCATCACTGCATCCAAGCAGTTCAACATGAACCTCATGAAGATTGCCAAAGCCATTGTTAGACTAGGAAAGAGATTCTATATCATCAGATCAAGCTGAACAGGAATCTTAGCACAAGTGCACTCTGGGAGGAATGACTCATGCAGAATATATGAGAGATTGTCAGGGTCATAGAAGGATCGGGGGTGTCTGAGTATAGCAGAGCTTGCAGGTATTAGAGCAAGGAGGCCAGCTACAGGGACGGAGCTGAGGAGTGAGCTCTCAGCTCGGGGTTACCTTAAACAGTGATTCATGGCACAGTGAGATCACAGCTCTTTGAGCAGGGACCCCACAAGTGGCAGATCCAAGGAGACTCCCCCAGAAGAGCACAGTGGCAGGAATCTGCTTGGTTTGGAGACTCCAAATGGGGCTGAATGCCAGAGACAGAAATGCTCAGGCACAGGCTGAGTGAGCTTGGAACAAGGCCGGAGACCAGGCAGATGGGAGTGATTGAGTGCTTTTCTCCAAAGGCACAGTGAGGAGTGGGGCCCCACGCTCTCAGCTCCTCCAGGCTGAATATTGGGAGGCTGCCATTTTCATTCCTGTCCTATAGAGCTTTACAGAAAGCAAACAGGAAACAAAAGTTCCTGAGAGTGAATCGCAGCAGATTACTTAGCCCAGCCCCTGGCAAGGGCAGCGCAATTCCACGTTGGGCAAAGACACTTGAGAATCACTACAACAGGCCCCTCCCCAGAAGATCAGCAAGAACATCCAGCCAAGACCTAGCTCCTGGTCAAGGAGAACACTGGAATTCCAGAGGAGGGGAAAGCAAAGTATGGAATTCATGGCTTTTTCCCCATGATTCTTTAGACTTGCAAAGTTAATTAAATTTTTAAAATTTTTTTCTTATTCTAATTATAACCTTTACTCTTTCCTCTTTTAATGTTTTTTAATTAGTTTATCTTAACAATACCTTTCTTAAAAAAATCGTTTTGAAGCTTCATTATTATAGTCATATTTTATCCTTCATTGTATATAACTTTATTTTTTGTATACATATAGGGTTTTTTCTTCTAAAAAATTTTGGGATACAAATTCTTCTAATAGATCAAAATATACCCTAAATCTAGCACAAGGCTTTGTTCTAGTCTCCAGCCTGAGCAAATTCTCTCCACTTTCTTTTTCTCTCTTTTTCCAACCAACTTATATTACCAACTCTATTTTTAGAATTTTTTTTAGTTTTCATCTTTACAGTCATATTCCATCCCTTCATCATATTTACCCTTATTTGTGTGTGTGTGTGTGTGTGTGTGTGTGTGTGTATTTCCTTCTTTAAAATTTTGAGAAGTAGGGGCACCTGGGTGGCTCAGTGGGTTAAAGCCTCTGCCTTCCGCTCAGGTCATGATCCCAGAGTCCTGGGATCAAGCCCCGCATTGGGCTCTCTGCTTGGCGGGGAGCCTGCTTCCTTCTCTCTCTCTCTCTCTGCCTACTTGTGATCTCTGTCTGTCAAAAAAATAAATAAAATCTTTTAAAAAATTTTTTTTTGAGAAGTAGTTTCTTCTAAGAGACCAAAATACACCCAAAATCAAGTGGGTAGCACTGTTCTGTTCACCAGTCTAATATATATATATTTTTTTAATTTATTTTTTAATTTTTTGAACTCCTTTTTACCCCCTTTCTTCTCCCCATTATTTGGGGTCTTTTCTGATTGGTTAATGCACATTTTGGGGGGGTCTTTGCCACACTTTTAGTATTTTATTCTCTCATTCATATATTCTTATCTGGATAAAATGACAAGGCAGAAAAACTCATCACACACACACAAAAAAAGAACAAGAGGCAGTACCAAAGGCTAGGGACCTAAGCAATACAGACATTGGTAATATGTCAGATCTAGAGTTCAGAATGACGATTCTCAAGGTACTAACTGAGCTTGAAAAGGGCATGGAAGATATTAGAGAAACGCTGTCTGGAGAAATAAAAGCCCTTTCTGGATAAATAAAAGAACTAAAATCTAACCAGCTGAAATTTAAAAAGCTATTAATGAGGTGCAATCAAAAATGGAGGTTCTTACTGCTAGGATAAATGAAGCAGAAGAGAGAATCAGTGATATAGAAGACCAAATGATGGAGAATAAAGAAGCTGAGCTAAAGAGAGACAAACAACTACTGGACCGTGAGGGGAGAATTTAAGAGATAAGTGATACCATAAGATGAAACAATATTAGAATAATTGGGATTCCAGAAGAAGAAGAAAGCGAGAGGGGAACAGAAGGTATATTGGAGTGAATTATTGTAGAGAATTTCCTTAATATAGAAAACAGAACAAACATTAAAATGCAGGAGGTGGAGAGAACCCCCCTCAAAATCAATAAGAATAGGTCTACATCTGTCATCTAATAGTAAAACTTACAAGTCTTAGTGAAAAAGAGGGAAATCCTGAAAGCAGCCCCAGACAAAAAGTCTGTAACATACAGTGGTAAAAATATTAGATTGGCAGCAGACTTATCCACAGAGACCGGGCAGGCCAGGAAGAACTGGCATGATATATTCAGAGCACTAAATGAGAAAAACATGAAGCCAAGAATACTATATCCAGCTAGGCTGTCATTGAAAATAGAAGGAGAGATAAAAAGCTTCCAGGACAAACTAAAATTAAAAGAACTTGTAAACACCAAACCAGCTCTACAGGAAATATTGAAAGGGGTCCTCTAGCAAAGAGAGAGCCTAAAAGTAGTAGACCAGAAAGGAACAGAGACAATATACAGTAATAGTCACCTTACAGGCAATACAGTGGCACTAAATTCATATCTCTCAATAGTTATTCCAAATATAAATGGGCTAAATGCCCCAATCAAAAGACACAGCATATCGAAATGGATAAAAAAACAAAACCCATCAATATGCTTTCTACAAAAAACTCATTCTAGACCCAAAGACACCTCCAGATTTAAAGCAAGGGAGTGGAAAACAATTTACCATGCTAATGGACATCAAAAGAAAGCTAGGGTGGCAAATCCTTATATCAGATCAATTAGATTTTAAGCCAAAGACTATAATAAGAGATGAGGAAGGACACTATATCATACTCAAAGGGTCTGTCCAACAAGGAGATCTAACAATTTTAAATATCTATGCCCCTAACATGGGAGCTGCCAACTATATAAACCAATTAATAACAAAATCAAAGAAACACATCAACAATAATAGTAGGAGACATTAACACCCCCCTGACTGAAATGATCATCCAAGCAAAAGATCAACAAGGAAATAAAGGCCTTAAATGACACAATGGACCAGATGGACATCACAGATATATTCAGAGTATTCTATCCCAAAGCAAAGAATACGCATTCTTCTCTAGTGCACATGGAACATTCTCTATAATCGATCACATCCTGGGTCATAAATCAGATCTCAACCAGTACCAAAACATTGGG
>PISX010027167.1:0-23267 GCA_004024625.1 Mellivora capensis | reverse complement strand
TAAGCTCTTTATAGATTTTGGATACTAGCCCTTTATCTGATATGTCGTTTGCAAATATCTTCTCCCATTCTGTCAGTTGTCTTTTGGTTTTGTTAACTGTTTCCTTTGCTTTGCAAAAGCTTTTGATCTTGATGAAGTCCCAGTAGGTCATTTTTGCCCTTGCTTCCCTTGCCTTTGGCGATGTTCCTAGGAAGATGTTGCTGCGGCTGAGGTCAAAGAGGTTGCTGCCTGCATGGGAGAGAGAGAATCTTAAGCAGGCTCCACACCCAGCATGGAGCCCAACTCAGGGCTCAATCTCACGACCATGAGATCATGACCTGAGCCGAAATCAAGAGTCAGACCCTTAACTGAGTGAGCCACCCAGGTGTCCTGCAAATGCCTTTAAAGCAGTTATTGTACTTTAATATATTTATAAATCAAATAATAGGATTTGTAAGGTGGATTTAAAAGCTTTAGGAAGGACCAAGCTTTAAAATGTTTAACCTTAAGAAAAAGCACATTAATTTTACAAAAGCTAGGAACACTAGAATAACCTTTTCTGGGCATAAAAGCAATCCTCAAGGATTCCAAATACATATATTGAAACCAGTCATTCATTTGATAAATATTTATGGAGCATTTACTATGTGTCAAACACACAGCACACAGTATGGTGTCTGAAGATACAGCAGTTAACAAAAGAAACAGGAAAGGTCTCAGTTCTGTGGATAAAGCATGGAAGCGTGGTGTTTGAGAGAATATGGGAATTTGTATTTAGCCCAAGTAAGCAGACAACAATCAATGGGTAGAAGGAAGGGAAAATCCTTCTACAAATGAAATAGCTGAGTATTTCTATTTGGAACCCAGATCCTGCAGTATAAAAGGAGGAGGGAAAAGTAACATTTTTTGTTGTTTTTTTTTAAAGATTTTATTTATTTATTTGACAGAGATCACAAGTAGGCAGAGAGGCAGGCAGAGAGAGAGAGGAGGAAACAGGCTCCCTGCTGAGCAGAGAGCCCGTGCGGGGCTCCATCCCATAATCCTGAGATCATGACCTGAGCTGAAGGCAGTGGCTTAACCCACTGAGCCTCCCAGGTGCCCCAAAAGTAATGTTTTAGATTCAAAGGAAGTGTATACATCTGAAAGAAAAACTAAGGGGCACCTGGCTGGCTCAGTTGGTACAGCATTTGACTCTTGATTTCAGGTTGTAAGTTTGAGTCCCATGCTGGGTGTAGAGATTACTTAAATATAAAATCCTTTTAAAAAGAAAGAAGAACTAATAGAAGAAACACAAATTTTAAAAAACATATTTGTACTTAGAAAACTCAGAAAATGTAGATAAGCCCAGGGATGAAGGATGAGATTATAAATCAGTAGACTGTGATAAAAAAAGAAGCAGGTAGAAACAGAAATTGAATTAGGTGCCAAGTGGAAGGAATGGCAGAGTTAGAAAAATAATCATTTTGTGATCATCACAGTAAAAATTGATTCAGATGGGAAAAAAAATCAATGGATACCAAAATTACCAAGTGAAAGTTTGATGGGGAATAGGAAATGTATACAGTCTTAAGGTATACACAGTCTCAAATGATATTGTAAGGAAATAAATAACTTTATAGTGGAGACATCTGGTGGAAACCACCTTAAATGAGTGATCAAAGTTAAAATCACCAGTCATAGAACAATTGGACATACCATTCTTCCTGATGTGATAGACTGAGAAGGACCAACATCAGGTATGTTGCGTTCCTGCCAAAACTACATAACCTAATTCTAATTACAGCAAACCCAAATAGGAGACACACTGCAGAACAATTGGCCACTACACTCCTCAAAAATGTCAGTCGTGAAATACAAACCAAAGCTGAGAAAGCATCCTACATTTAAGGAAACTAAAGAGCCATGATAACTAAATGGAATGTGTGGTTTTATATTGGCTCCTGTATTAGAAAAAATTTAAGCATTATTGGAATGAATGATGAACTTTGATTACGGACTATATTGTCAGATAATAGTACTATAACAATGTTAAATGGGTTATGTAAGAATATTTCCTTGCTTTGAGTTGATAGAAGCTAAAGAGTCATGACATATGTAACTACTTTCATGTGTTTCAGCAGTTATACCTGGAAAGGGTTTGCACCTCATTTTAAAAAGGAAATAAAAAAGCAGGGGTGCCTGGCTGGCTTAGTTGGTAGAGCATGGAACTCTGGATCTCGGGGTTGTGAGTTCAAGCCTCACACTGGTGTAGGTAGAGATTACTTAAAAAAATAAAATGAAATAAAATCTAAAAAAGGAATAAAATCTAATTACACATTGTTTATTAAAATGCAGGTAAACCAAGTGGCACAGAAGAGTAAAAGGTTGGGTCAAGAAATGGGATGCAAATGCAAACAGAAAGGAATAGCAGGGGCGCCTGTGGCTCAGTGGATTAAAGCCTCTGCCTTCAGCTCAGGTCATGATCTCAGGGTCCTGGAATCGAGCCCTGCATCTGGCTCTCTGCTCGGCGAGGAGCCTGCTTCCCTCTCTCTGTCTGCCTGCCTCTCTGCCTACTTGTGATCTCTATCTCTGTCAAATAAATAAATAAAATCTATTTTTTAAAAAAAGAAAAGAAAGAAGGAGTAGTAATAATAGTACTAGTTAAAGGAGAATTTGAAAGAGGAAAAAAACAACAACATTAAATCTGATAAAGAGGGTCAGGGGATGGGTGAAATGGGTGATGAGGATTAAGGAGTGCAGTTGTGATGAGCACCGGGTGCCGTATGGAGTGTTCAATCAATATATTGTACACCTGAAACTAATATAACACTGTATGCTAACTAACGAATTAAAATAAAAACTTTAAAAAATGTGGCACCCGGGTGGTTCAGTAGGTTTAGCATCTGCCTTTGGCTCAGGTCATGATCCCAGGGTCCTGGGATCCAGCCCCAGAGCTCCCTGCTCAATGGGGAGTCTGCTTCTCCCTCTGCCCCCCTGCTCATGCTCTCTCTCACTCACTCTCTCTCTCAAATAAATAAAATCTGAAAAAAACTTTAAAAATTATAGATTCATCCTACATTGACAAAAGGTCTAATATACACAAAAATATAATATTCATAAAGCTTTATGTACTAAATAATATAGCTCTACACATATAAGGAAAAAGCCATAAATCTGAGGAGAAATTGATAGAAACACATTTCTCTGAGTGCGCGTTTCTCCGATTTCTTGGAAAGATCAGAAGGCAAAACATTAAAAGTAGGGAAAAAATAAATGTTTGAATAGTCTGAATAATGTGAATAGTAAGACAGATATAATGTGTGTCTGTTAGATTTTATGCATTATAGAAAACAGCAATGGGAATTTTATAAATATCAACACATTTCAGGCTACATAAAAACCCCAATAAAGCAAAATTGCACAGATCACATTTTCTGATTATATTGTAATTAAACTGGGAAATAAGAACAGAAAATACAACATCTAAATTCCTTGGAAATTAAAAAGACTTTTCCAAAATAACTCTTGACATAAAGAAGAAACTAAAAATGTAAATACAAATTCTTTAGAAAATAACAATAATGAAAACACTAAATATAAAAACTCACCAGATGATGCCAATGTATGACCTCAAAGGCAGACTCATAGTCTTACAAATTATTTCTTAATAAAAAGATGAAAATAAAGTAACCAAACCAAAAAGTTAATAAAAAATGAAGTATATCTAAGAAAATAATAAAGAATAAAACAAAAATTAATTTTTTAGATAATGAAAAATAAATGGTAGATTTTTTTTCAGAAATTCAAAAGGAAACAAAAATGAGAATAGAGGAAATAGATACTGATGTCATAGGTTTGGTGTAGTTATATAGTGCTTCTCACAATATAATTCTTTTGCTCAGTTTTTTAAAAATATTTCATTTATTTATTTAACAACAAAAGAAAGAGCAAGAGAAAGCACAAGCAGGGGGAACAGTAGAGGGAGAGGAAGAAGCTTGTTCCCCACTGAGCAGGGAACCCTGGGATCATGACCTGAGTGGAAGAAAGACAATCAGCTGAGCCACCCAGGGACCGCTCTTTTGCTCAGTTTTATCATGACATTTTACCTTTGACTTTTCTATACAGAGAGCAAACCAGTGGTTGCCAGAGGGGAAGGGAGAGGGTGATAGGTGAAATAGTTGAAGTTGATTAAGAGGTATAAAATTCTGCTTATAAAATAAATCACAGTGATGAGAAGTACAGCATAGAAAATATAATCAATAATATTGTAATAGTGGTGCCTGGGTGGCAGTGGGTTAAAGCCTCTGCCTTTGGCTCAGGTCATGATCCCAGAACTCTGGGATCAAGCCCCTCATCGGGCTCTCTGCTCAGCAGGGAGCCTGCTTCTTCCTCTCTCTCTGCCTGTTTCTCTGCCTACTTGTGATCTCCGTCTGTCAAATAGATAAATAAAATCTTTTAAAAAAATAATATTGTAATAACTTTGTATGGTAACACATGATGACTACGTTTACCATGGCGAGCATTTCACAATACATATAATTGTCAAACCAGTATGTTGTACATCTGAAACTAATATATGTCAACTATACATCAATTTTTAATTTTTCCTACTGATGACATATGTCCATTGTAAGAAATGTTAAAGTTACAGAAAAACACAAAGAAGAAAATAAAAATCACCTATAAGCCTGCAACACACTGACTTTCTTGGAAATCACTTTTTGCTTTTCTGTACTTTAACCATGCAAGTATGCATCCCTAAATATGCACTTAGTTTTGCCTATTTTTGAACAGTATATAAATGGCAACTCACAATATGTATTCTTTTCTGCCTGATCTCTTTCCCTCACCATTGTGTATTTCTTCCATGTCATTGCATGTAAGTAGTTTGTTGTTTTCATTGTTGTTAAAAATGGCAGCAGATGAATATGCCACCACTTTTTTTACTTTGAGAAAAAAAATTTATATACAGAGAAAATAGTCCAGAAGAATATATGGTATAATTATGGGTTATGTTAATTTTCTTCCTTCTTTTTTAAAAAATTAACATATAATGGGCGCCTGGGTGGCTCAGTGGGTTGGAGCCTCTGCCTTTGGCTCGGGTTGTGATCCCAGGGTCCTGGGATGGAGCCCTGCATTGGGTTCTCTGCTCGGCAGGGAGCCTGCTTCCTCCTTTCTTTCTGTGCCTGCTTCTCTGCCTGCTTGTGATCTCCATCTGCCAAATAGATAAATAAAATCTTAAAAAAAATTAACATGTAACATATTATTTGCCCTAGGGGTACAGGTCAGTGATTCATCAGTCTTACACAATTCACAGCACTCCCCATAGCACATACTCTCCCCAGTGTCCATCACCCAGATACTCCATCCCTCCTCCCCCCTCCACCAACCCTCAGTTTATTTTCTGAGATTAAGAGTCTCTTATGGTTTGTCTCCTTCTCTGATTTCATCTTGTTTCATTTTTTCCTCCCGTCCCCTATGATTCTCTGTCTTCTTTCTCAAATTCCTTACATCAGTGAGATCATATGATAATTGTCTTTCTCTGATTGACTTATTTCATTTAGCACAATACCCTCTAGTTCTACCCATGTCATTGCAAATGGCAAGATTTGAGGGGGGTTTTGATGGCTGTATAGTATTCGGCTGTGTGTGCATGTATGTGTGTGTGTGCGCACGTGTGCGTGCCACACCTTCTTTAACCATTCTTCTCTTGATGGACATCTAGGCTCTTTCCACAGTTTGACTATTATAAATATTGCTGCTACAAACTTTCGGGTGCACGTGCCCCTTCAGATCACTACATTTGTATCTTTGGGGTAAATACCCAGTAGTGCAATTGCTGGGTCATAGGGTAGCTCTATTTCCAACTTTTTGAGGAACCTTCATACTGTTTTCCAGAGTGGCTGCCCCAGCTTGCATTCCCACCCACAGTGTAGGAGGGCTCCCTTTTCTCTGCATCCTCACCAACTTCTGTCATTTCCTGATTTAATTTTAGCCATTCTGACTGTTGTGAAGTGGTATCTCTTTGTGGTTTTGATTTGTATTTCTCTGATGCCAAGTGAGGTTGAACACTTTTTCATGTGTCGGTTGTATACCACCATTTTTGTTGTTAAGTATTTGGGTTGTTTCCAGTATTTGGCTATTATGAATGGCGTTGGTATGAAATTCTTATACATGTCCCTTGGGCGCAAATTCCTAGGAGTATAATTGTTATGTACCCTAATTTTTTTTCTTTAATTTTTATTTTTAAGTAGGCTCCATGCTCAGCGCAGAGCCCAGTGCAGGGCTAGAACTCACAACCCTGAAATTAAGACCTGAGCTGAGCTCAAGAGTCCAACACTTAAACAACTGAGCCACCCAGGGGCTCCTGGCACCCTAATACTTAAGTGTAAAAGGAAGGATAAAAGGGGCACTGGGTTGGCTCAGTTGGTAGAGCTTGCCACTCTTGATCTCAGGGTCATGAGTTCAAGCTGTGTGTAGAGATTACTTAAAAAAATAAAAAGAAAAGAAAAGAAAAAGGATAAGGGTCAATGGAGGAGAAAATGAGAAATAGATCAATTTTGAACTTTTGTTTAATATCAAAATAAGTTTTTCAAAAAAATATATATTGTATTTATTTTTTTCATTATTTACTTGATAGAGAGAGTTCATGAGTTAGGGGGGAGTAGCAGAACGGGAGGGAAAAGGAGAGAGAATCTCCAGCAGACTTTGTGGGCCAGGGTGGAGGGGGGACCCTCCATTTCATGACCCTGAGATCATGACCTGAGCCAAAACCAAGAGTCTATTGTTTAACAAACTGAGCTACCCAGGTGCCCCTCAAAAGAAATGATTAAGAGTAACAATAATATTTTGTTAAATAATTTTTAATACATTTTATGGGGTACCTAGGTGGCTCAGTCATTAAGTGTCTGCCTCAGACAGTGACCTGTCTGGCTCAGGTCATGATCCTGGTGTCCTGGGATCAAGCCCTGCATCAGGCTCCCTGCTCAGCAGAGAGACTGCTTCTCCCTCTGTCTTTCCACTGCTTGTGTTCCCTTTCTCACTGTCTCTCTCTCTGTCAAATAAATAAATAAAAACTTTTTAAAAAATACATTTTAGGGGCGCCTGGGTGGCTCAGTGGGTTAAAGCCTCTGCCTTCCACTCAGGTCATGATCTCAGGGTCCTGGGATCGAGCCCCGCATCGGGCTCTCTGCTCAGCAGGGAGCCTGCTTCCTCCTCTCTCTCTCCGCCTGCCTCTCTGCCTACTTGTAATCTCTGCCTGTCAAATAAATGAATAAAATCTTTTTAAAAAATACATTTTATAGGCACATAAGGAGCAGGTCTCACCCCTTTGGGCAGAGTCACATATCTGAGAGTCTGATAAAAATTACAGAACCTTTTCCCACTAAATTGAATTTAAACATTTTCATATTGCTTTAGTGTATTCACAGATTCCTGAAGCTCCCTTTTCATCCAAATTAAAACGAAGGAACAAAAACTTTGCTGTGTACCGATTTTTAAAAAATATGTCTCATGATATGCTACAATCAGGTTTTAAAGTACATTTAAAATTTACCTTATAGTAAGCAACTATTGGAAAATGAGATGTATCATTCGGGTTCCTTGTCCCAGCATCTTTACCCATAAATACTGCAGGATGATTCAGGTGTTCAACTGCGGAATTAAATCCAAGTTACTGTACTGAAGTACCTGGGTTCTATGGTCTACAGAATCCTTGAAAAGGGCTGTAAGACCCACGTTACAAAAGAATTTTCTGGATGAAAGAATTCTTAAAAATCTTGCTATTTTAGATCCCCCAAACTTGTGATAAGTTTAGCTAGCTTTGATAAGTTTAGCAAGCCTTAGCTAAGACAGGTGGCTATGACCCGTGGAACATAAAAAGTCCTTCTAAAATTTTTTAAATTATAAAGTAAACTAAAAATGTATCAGAATGGCCCCTTCATAAGAACTGAAGAGGACAGGAAGCTTCCTTAAGCAAGGCCTATTCTGTTCAATTTAGGGAAGAGAACCCAGGCTTCCATCTGAATCTAAAGAATGCCAGTAACAGGCATATTCCAGTCATGCAGTCATTCAACAAATGTTTGTTGAGAGCCTACCATATGCAGATTGAGTACGCACTGAACACACATTTCAGGGTAGGACACCGAACTGGTCTATTAAGTCCATCCCTACCCAGCAGCCCTCAGTCCCCAGCTCTTCAGAGCTCCCCAGAAAAGACCGTGCTCCGCCCACTGCGCAGGCGCCGAAGCTACCTACACCCCCCCTCCCGCCCAGAAGCCTCTGCGGGTGCGCATGTGCGCACGTGCCTGCGCACTTTGTTCCTGAAGTTTCCTAGGCAGGAGGTGCGAGCAGTTTTGTTTCACAGTGAAGATTTAGATTTTGAGGAACTGACTGGACGAACAAGGATGCCTAAGGTTTGTGGGGAATGTGGTGGCGAGGCGGTTTAGAAGCTGGCAAGGTTCTTGGTGAATTAGGAAAAGAATGTTAATCACGAAGCTCAGGGATTTTTCTTCTAAAAGATTTTTTTTTAAGATTTTATTTATTTGACAGAGATCACAATAGGCAGAGAGGCAGGCAGAGAGAGGGGGAAGCAGGCTCCCTGCCGAGCAGAGAGCCCGACGCGGGGCTCCATCCCAGGACCCTGAGATCATGACCTGAGCCTAAGGCAGAGGCTTAACCCCCTGAGCCACCCACGCGCCCCCTCCTTTTTTTTTTTTTTAAAGTAATATCTACACTCAGCGTATAGGGGGTTGGAACTCTATAGCTTGGATGTGGCCAGGATTCCGGCCCCCTTGATTCTCGGTCTTCAGAAGACCGAAGGGAGCAGTGCGAATCCTGCGTGCCTCAGCGCGGAGCCGGACGCGTCAAGTGTTCGCTTAGCGTTCGTTCAGGCGCCCCCGGGGGCGCTTTCGCCTGGGGGCGGGGCGGGGCCGCTCTTGGAGGCGGGGTTCGTCGGGGGCGCCGCCCCCTTCGTCCGCAACTTCGGACCCGCGCTCGATCCAGCCACTCACTGGCGTGTCGGCGGGGATAGCCGAACGCAGCCCGGTGACTGCTGCTCTCGCGGCGTCGCGAGGCGCTGAGCCGCCCGGGCCACCCGGGCTCTCCGCGCGCCGCGTCGCGGCGGAGCAGAGCCCGCGCTCGGACGATGCCCGCCGGCGCCGGCCGCCCGCTGTCTCGCTGCAGGAGCCGGTGGACGTCGGGGCGCTCGGGTAGGCGAGGGCGGCTCGGGAGGCGGGCGTGCAGGGTGAGCCCGAGGTGAGCATCCCCCGACGGCCGACCGGGCTGGCGGGCGGGCGGACCTACGCGCCCGGGGAGGCGCCTGCCGCGTGTCCGTGGCGCTTTGGCCGTTGTAAGGGCTGAGAGGAAGTTTTGCGAGGCTGCTTCGCCTTGATAGTTCTTGACTTCTTGGATCACCTCTTTGAACAGATTGAAACTTTTCGGGTCCCACAGTGGTGTGGGTGCAGAAAAAGTCTCCTGACCGTCAGGTAGTTGAGTATGAGCCACTACCTAAGCCCATTCCTACTCAGATCTCTTAAGGCGGTTTCCATCATTTCCACTGATGATTGAATTTATTTGGAATGCTCAGCTTGAGGTAGGTACAGGGCCGCTCTGGTGGCCGGGAAAACTACTGCTAGTAACGTTACAGAAAGCGGAAAGATCGGAGGTTATATGTAACTCCAGGGCTTTAAAAGAGAGCGCAGTTCCCCTCCCCTTATTTTAAAAATAAGTTTTAAAAATTGTGGGGTCCAAGTGCAATGTAAAGCACTCCAACACCGTAAGTGCATTGTTTGCCTTTTGGGGTGACAGCTGGATGTGGGACTATTTCGAAGTAGAAAGTGGAAGTAACACAAAATTATAATTCGCTTATTTAAGTTTTTGAATTTGCTTTTTGACAATTATGTGTTAAGTGTGTAGAGGGAATAGAAATGGTACAAGCTTTAAGAAAAGGGTAATTGAATTCACATTTTAAAAGTAGTTAATTTTATTTATTAGTCTAAAAAGGTTTTAGGCTTCATTCAAAATACGTCGTTCATTGGAAAGGAGGTTACATTTTAACACTAGAGGCCAAGGGGACTGAAGGAGTGAAATCATTATTTATAGATATTTTCAATGTTCTGTCATTGCTCATTTTCTTAAAAGCTTCTAACTTAAGCAGACACCAAAACTGTCCTTAATGTTATTGTCCAGATATTTCAAAATCTGAACCTAATAAAAAAGATGTCAAAATTTTGGAGACAATGCCTAAGCGTCTTTAATAGCCATGCACATTTTCTTAAAATTTTATTGAAAAATTCGGGGTCCCTGACTGGCTCAGTCAGATAAGCATCCAACTTTTGATCTCAGGATCATGCATTTGAGCCCCACGTTGGGTGCAGAGATTACTTAAAACTTTAAAAAATTAAAGAAATCATAGATTAGGGAAAAATGGGAATATTTGTATGTAGAGGTTAGTTGTTAACCAGCAGGAAAAATAGCATGATAACTTTTATTTATATTTTCTGACATTTTAATTCTGGTGGCTAGTGATAATTTTAATTTTAGTATGTATTTCAGTCATATTTTTATAGTTAAATACATTAAAAATGTTTTGTCATTTGAAGTATATGCATATGAAATCATTATGTTGTACACCTGAAACTAATAAAATGTTAAATGTCATTTATCTTTGAATTTTGTAAATGTTTTATACAACCAGCAAAATATAATTATATTTTTATTAATAAAATATATCATTATGGTTCTTTACTCAATTGCAAGTAACTTGAGGATCACTTTTTCTCTCAGTACATCACCTACTAGGGCACTTTTATAAAGTTATTTTCTATTATACTGAGGGATGATATACTGTACCTGGATTGCAGTATTTTTAAATTAGAGAAAAAAATCACTTTCACAATACCTGAAGATTAATTTTAGAAAATCGGCAATTATGTTTTTTGATAGATGTGTTACTTTGGTCTGCTTTTACTGTGTTCCTGCTTTTTCTCCCATTTATTTCTAAATATTTTTGCTTTCATGAAGGATTTAGGGGATTTGAAGCGCCTGCATGTTATGCTGTTAGATGTGATGGAATCTGATTAACTGCAAACAGTGTGTTGCACAGTTGGGATTAGTTTTCCTTTAACTCTTACCTTTTTTAAAATTATTATTTGTTACTTGTTTTTATTATCAGAAAGGAACTTTTTTTTGTTTAACAAATATTTTCAGAATACCAGTGTTTTATTCATTGATTTTTTTGTTGTTGTTGTTTACAAGTGATATTCTTAGGCTGATTTGTTTTTACTTTGTTATACTTTCAGTTTTATGAAATTAGTCCAGGTGTAAACTTAGATTGTCAGAAATTGACTTCTTAGGAATAGCTCTATTTTACAAGGTGAAGTGAAGTTGCATAGTAAGCTGAGCAAACTTTAGAAAATTTTAAACTCATATATAGAATAAATTTGATGTTTGCTTTAATGAGAACTTTTGCCTGTTAAGATGGTCCCTGAAGTCTGGTAGCAACTCTATATCCTTGGAATGTATAATCCACATAATGCAAAGCCTTTCTAATTACGCTCTTTGAAATTAATGATAGTTGCTTCTGAGAGTCTGTGTCTAATTACAACAGCTGAGACTTTGGCAAAGCTGCAGCTACTGCTTTCACTAGTGTGGCAGTGGATATATGTGAACAATTAAATCCTTATCAGAACATAATTTTCATATTGGATGGTTCAGGTAGTGCTTATTAGACCCTAGATATATAAACATATTAATTTTTTCTGACAAGTTTTTTAACCTACTATAACTCAAATTGAGGATTTGGAGGATAATATTGTGATAGAGAAAAATCACTGTTGTATCTAGCTTGTCAGGATACCAAAAAAAAGCCAATCCTTTGCTGCTTTCATTAGTTCCCAGTTACTACACCTTGTTGTGACCTCTTTTTTGATAGACCAGTGTTCTGTACTGTGTGACTTACAAGTAAAAGCTTTTAGAGAGACATTTCAAGTTCATGTAAGCATTTTAATGACAGGTGGGTTGTCATTTTAATGACGGGTTGTGAAACCTGCACCCACAACTCAAGGGGGGAAATACTTTTTGCCAGTGAAGGTAAAAGTTTCTTTTTCACTTTCATAAGCATAAGCTTGTTAGCATTGGTATGTTTATAAGTAGAGCAGCAAAACTGTGAAGGGTGTGTGTGTGAGACAGAGAGAGAGAGAGAGAGAAAGGAGGGGAATGAATAAATGGCATTTTTTATATTAAATCAGCAGGGACCATTGTAATCCTCTTGTCTAGAGGTTCTTAACTGAGGATACATGGACTTCAGTGGTTACTTGAAGCCTCTGAGTGTTTGCAAAAAATTTGTGGATTGTGTTAAGTTTTGCTGAGGTAAACACATATGGCTTCATCAGATTCTGAAAGATGTGAGCCCCTGTCCCCCAAAACAGATATAGTAGTAATAAACTTAAGGTTGTTTTACAGGAACACATTACCAATTTTATAAACTGTAATAGCTAGATATTAGCAGAACTAGGACTCAAACTTACGTTTTTGACTGCCTATCCTTTGATGCTTTCATTAGTCCACAGTTACTACACCTTGTTGTAACCTCTTTTTTGATAGGCCAGTGTTCTGTACTCTGTGGCTTACAAGTAAAGGCTTTTAGAGACATTTCAAGTTCATGTAAGCATTTTAATGACAGGTCTTAACAGGAGCTATGAGCAAAAAGTGAATTATCATACAGATAGGAACAAATATTTCATAATATAAATAGATGAAAGCATTGCCACAGTTCAGTGCCATTAATATAAAAGAACAAATCCAAAAGGGACAGAGGTTTTATAAAATCGACAAATTCTTTGTTAGAATTAAATACTGTAATAGTGGTCAGGAAAGTCTGTAAGCCCTTTGACCTTGGGTTAATACTTTTTTAAAGTTTCTATTCAAATTCCAGTTAACTAACACACAGTGCAACACCAGTTTCAGGTGTATAACATAGTATTAACAACTCCACACAACACCCGGTGTCCCCCAAAGCAATCCCCCCATCACCCATTCCCCCCTCCACATCAAATTCCTCTACACACCCAAGAGTCTGTCTCTTGGTCCGCCACTCTCTCCCCTGACCCGTTTGCTTGTCTGTTCTGTCTCCTAATTTCCACATGTGTATGAAACCACACAGCACTGTCCCTCTCCAGCTGACCCACCCTGCCCAGCAGAACTCCCTCCAGGTTTATATATCTTTTATATTCTGTGGGGCATATTGCATATGATGACATATTAAGGCAAGGAATAGGAAGCAACTTCAACACATAGCAAAAGGACAAATTTTAAAGATAAGTTCCACAAATCCATCTTCCTCTCTCAAAAACCTAACCTTTTATTTTTGCATGTCTTTCAAGCCCATTCCAATCAACTAAACTTAGTTTTGTAGTTTTTCCAGATTTATTATATGCCTGCTCATCTGAGGCATTTTAAAAATACATGCACTTTATATATTTTTGTTCTCTCTTAAAGCTAGAGAGAGAATAGGGTTTCACAGGTCAATAAAATAACTTTGAAAAAAAGAGGATGAATGTTAGATGATTAACATTAAACTATAAGAATTTAACCCACTGAGCCACCCAGTTGCCCCAAACTATAAGAATTTAAAAATTATATCTCTTTATGTAATTAAACATACACGAATAATAGTGGCCAACACTTAGTAGCACTGTGTTCTGTAAGTTAGTGTTGTATGTATTGTACATATTAATTTAGTTCATCATACAGCAGGAGGGTATTGATTAACTGAATTAACTTGAGTAGATATTTGTTAGTTTTCCAAAGTTTAATATACGAAGAAACCAAAGCATAGAGAGATTAGGTAACTAACTGGTCTGGAGTTGCCCAGTTAAAAAAGGGGCAGAACAGGATTTGGAACTAGGTGATTTGGCTTTACCAAACTGCCATTAAAAATATTTATCTCGGGGCACCTGGGTGGCTCAGTGGGTTAAGCCTCTGCCTTCGGCTCAGGTCATGATCCCAGGACCCTGAGATCGAGCCCCGCGTCCGGGCTCTCTGCTCAGTGGGGAGCCTGCTTCCCCCTTTCTCTCTGCCTACTTGTGATCTCTCTCTGTCAAATAAATAAATAAAATATTTAAAAAATATATTTATCTCTGGGAGCACCTGGGTGGCTCAGTGGGTTAAGCCTCTGCCTTTGGCTCAGGTCATGATCCCAGGGTCCTGGGATTGAGCCCCACATCGGGCTCCCTACTCAGCGAGGAGCCTGCTTCCCCCTTCTCTCTCTGCCTGCCTCTCTGCCTACTTGTGATCTCTCTCTCTCTCTCCCTCTGTCAAATAAATAAAATCTTAAAAAAGATTATCTCTGATCTATGGCATGAACAAGTCAAATAATTTTCATTTAAAAACAGTTTATCTGAACCACTTATGCTTAATTTTTTTTGGAAAATTAATAACTGAAAATTTTCTGAGTCTGAAAAAAAAAAGCTAATGGCAAATTGTTCTGTTTTGTTCACCTTATAATTACGGACTACTGAAATGTAGTACTAAAATTTTTAGTCTAACAGAAGACTAGTATAAGAAAAGCCAAGAAAAATGATCTAAGTTCATTGCTTAGGGTGCTGTAATCAATGATGTTCTAGTTAGTTTGCTTCTAGAGACTCGATAATACTTGCCTACAAGAAGTCTCCTGTCTGCTACTTGGTATAATCCCCACCAGGTTTATTTCAGTATCTTTTTTTAAGAGAGGGAGGCAGAATGAGAAAGAGAGGGGGCTGGGGGGGGGGGGGGGGGGGGGAGGTGTGCAGAGGGAGAGAGTATCCTAAGCAGGCTCTGTGCCCAGTGTGGAGCGTGAGGCGGAGCTCTTGAAGCAGGGCTCAATCTCAAGACCCCGAGATCATGACCTGAGCAGATTTCAAGAGTCAGATGCTTAACCCACTGAACCACCCAGGTGCCCATTAGACATTGCATTATTAAACTACTTCTATGGAATTTTTGAGAAGTCTGCTTGTCAGGTAGAATCTTAAAATGAATATGATGTTAGAAATAGACAAATTATATTAAAGTCCATTCTTGATATTATTGTTAGTTGTTATCTTCTCAAATTTAACTTAAATATGAAAAAAGTAATTTTTAAAGGAACACCCTGATTCTTTTATTAGAAGGATATACAATTAGATAAATTTATTTAGGATTATAACTGCATATTAGTGTTGGGTATGACTCTATTAAAGATATACATGATTCAATATTAGTTATCTTAAAAAATTATTTTACTTTAACAATCTGGCCTCAGCCATGCCTTTTTTTAGGTTCAGCAGACCCGGAATAGGTGACTAATGATTGGTGGCTACATTTTCTATACAAGTTGTGTAGAAAGGAAATTGCTGTTGAATTCTTTGGACCAACAAAGAGAGATAATTTAATATTTTAAAATGAAAAGAACACCTTGAATAGCAAGAATGATTCAGTGCACCAGTCATTGAAGTTAAAGGGCAATCTGAGGAATACTGTTGGTTTTTAATTATAAAACAATCCAGTGCAAGAGGAAAAGTTGATTCAGTGTTGGTTAGTCCTAGTTAAAAATTTATCAACGTTTCCTGTATTACCTGTATACATTAATAAGAATGAATATTGTGGGTTCTTAGATAAGACCAATTTTAGAGATTACTTTGTTGTTGGAGAAAATAACTGATAAATTTTCTACAAGGATTAAATAAGGAGCTCTTTATTATTTTTCTTTCTCCTTCAAGAGCTTCATGTGTTTAATTCCCTTGAAAATTGTATGTCATTATCTTTAATCCTCTGATTATTCCTTTGTATTTCCCTAATGTCTTTTTAGAGTCTCATAGTGGTAATAGATTAGGTACTAATCTTATGCCTTTGCTTTTACAACAATTCCCTAACTCCTTTTATATGCAATTTTCTTCTACACAGAGAATATGCTCAGTTTGGAGTTCAGTTGATTGATTGATCTACTCTTCATCTTTCACAGGCTGGTAGCATAATTAATATCCATATTTTACACCCTTCTGGCAATACATCTCATTTCCAGGCAATTGTCTCTGTTTATATATGCATAGGGAGGAAAGAAGTGGCTTTAGGCTGGCAAGGTGGTGACTTTCTTGATATTTCATTTGCTTTTCAGTAGTTTTCAGTACATTAACTTAGAGGAAGGCATTCTTTGTTTTTAATAATTGGGCTCAATAAGTAGTAACAATTAACCTTTCATTGTGTTCATCTACAAATTATAGAACAGGTTGATACATAGGAGAAGGATAGGTAATCCAGGTTTTCTTCCATGTTGTATGATAGGATGCAAATGATCCTTTGCTAGTTTACTTTATGGTAGAGTGATTCTGTTTTGCTTAAGCCAGTCAGAATTTGGGCACTTGAGAAGGTTGAAAGAAGAGCTAGGACTGGAGGATTGAGTTAGTAAGACTTAATAAGATTTTCTTACCTTTCTGTGTGGCTAGGATGACCCTGGCCTGGCCTCTTTGTGGAACCTGATCTATTTTTACAAAAGCTCCTAGACTCCAAAGGGAAAGAAACCAGGGGAGTCCTAACCCTTGGGGGCCCCTTAACTTTAATTATTCCCCTGGTGGAAAGCAGCTGGACTAGACATATTCTTTCCCATAGCCTAGACTCTTGGGATAGTCTTTTAAAGCATATAAATTACTTTTAACTTTACTCTCATTTGACCATGTGTAATTAAATAGATACAGGATCCTCCTTGGTCTGAAGGGAGAGTCTTCCCCAAATTTTTAGAGAAATCCATTCATATAGTATAGGACATTAAAACAAAATTCAAAAGTTCTTAGTTATAGCAAAATCATGGAAGGGTCTGAGTACTAGCTTTTGGTTCTAGTTTAGGAAACCCCTCCTTGTTAGAGGTTGGCTGAGGCAACAGACAAGTGAACATGGGTTGTGATAAAATAGTTAAACCACGTAGTTTAAAAGATAGCTCATCTGTTCCCTATTCTGTTTGCTTTCAAAACAACAGACAAAATCTCAGGAACAAATGTACATGAAAAGGGCTTGAGAAATGAACTGGTAATTCTTAGGTCTTTCTTTCCTGGAGTGCCCAGCCCCAAATTTTATGATGCCTGATTATCTGGATTGGTGGTTATCAAAGTATGGTCCCCGGACCATCAGCATCACCTGGGAATTTATTAGAAAAAAAATTCTTTAGCCTCAGTTCAGACATACTGAATTAGAAATTCTGGAGGTGGGACCCAGTAATCTGTGTTTTAGTAAGCTCTCTAGGTGATTGATTCTGATACATGTCAAAGTTTGAGAACCACTAATCCTAGATCATCAAGAATGGGACCATATTTTTTTGCTTTGCTAGTCCATTGCTTCAGTGTACATGCAATTACTATTTATTGCTTATGTGGTATTATTGTTTATATGCACACCAGGAATAGGCAGTACGTTGTTAATTACATTGGGTTAGTTATGTTGAATGGTACCCAAATTAAAATTATTGGAGTTCTTTTTACTTCCTTATCTTTCCTTTTTGATGAGTACCTGGAACAGCATAGCTGCTTGATGAAAACTTATTAAATGAATCGGTTGCCTGCCTTCTTTCCAACCCTAAAAGAGGAAAACGACGTTCTTTTTTTCATTTCTCTTGAATTCTTCCTTTGCAGGAGCATTAAGACTGAAAATCGCTTCCAGTTAAGAACACTTCTTTCTCCTAATAGTGACACTGTTTGAAAGAGATTTGTAATACTAAAAATAAAAAAGAAGAGAAAAAAAGAAACAGTTCTTATGTAGCTGATTGAATACTTTCCTTTTATCTACCAGTAGATCTCAAACCTAGCTTGCTTCAGAATTTATCAGATCACAGATTACTGGGCCTAATTCCAAGAGTTTCTTTTGCTTTTTTTTTTTTTAAGATTTTATTTATTTAAGGAGAGAGAGAGAACGCACACAGGAGCAGGGGAGGGGCATAGGGAGAGGGTTAAACAGACTCCACCCTGAGCCGGGAGCCCAATCCTGGGCTCCATCCCAGGACCTTGAGATCATGACCTGAGCTGAAGGCAGACACTTAACCAACTAAGCCACCCAGGTACCCCTAGAGTTTCTGATTCGGTAAGTGTAGATCGGGCCAGATTTGCATAGCCAGCAAGTTCCCAAGTGATATGGATGCTGCTGTCTAGGGACCACAATTTGAGAAACACTGCCTTTGGTTCACTGAGACCAGAAATACAGGTAATTTCCTGAATGTGAATGTTAGTTCCTGGTGCTTGTGCAGACAGTGATCTATAATTGCAAAGTATAATATATAACTGCGTAACAAACTTACTGAATAATATTTTTAGAGGTATCTGTTAAAATCTTTTTCAACACAAAACTTTTTTCAGACTTCTTTAAAAACTGATTCAATACTCAGCCACCTAAATAGTAGAATTTGAGAGGAATAGATTCTTTACCCAAAACTTGGCTACACTGATCATTTCTCTGCTTCTCTGCTTCTTTTCATCTCAAGCTTTGTTGATTTTAACTAAGCTACTCCATGGTATTGCTGCCTCAGCAATCATTTTGTTTGGCCAGGCAGCTTTTGGTGGCCTTAAACTGACACTAGCAAATGCATGCCATAGATACTAGCTCTCAGAGTCACAAGCATATGGAAGTTTCTGAAATGACTTCCCCAGCAGCCCTTCTGATCAGTAGCATCTCTATCTCCCATTGCTTTTCCCTCCCATTCCCTTTTCCCATTGCTTATTAAGCACACTTAATAACCCCCCAGCGTAGTTTAGCAAAACTCTTTTTTTTTTGTTTGAGTTGATGAATCCAGCTTGGGCCAGAAACCACAAAACACTCCACGCACAGACCCTAATAAAGACATGTGCCCAAGTCTTGCCTTTCTGTTTGCACTCTGCCTTGATCTTCCCCTGTGGTCCCTTTAGGCATGTCTGGTGCTATCTCCAGGTCCTGTCCTCTTTTGGTCTGTTGAACCTTGGCTCAGTATTCCAACATCCCATGCTGCACTTAGTAAGTGTTAATTTGACAAATTCATAGCAAGCTTACTTAATTTCCAGTATAATTTTATACCCAAACACATGTTGCTTGTTTATCCTCTGAAGCTGATATGTTTCTGTATTTTCTGTACTTAAATACAAGTTCAGAAAGAATGGGAAAAATGACATTTCTTGTGGATTTTTTCTCACAACTCAACAGCTTTGTAGATTTGACTCCTTGTCACTTTGATTTTTACACATATACCCATTCTTAGCATCTCCTGAAACAGATTAAAATGAGGTGAAACTGAGACTTCCCCCCAACTCTTTTATAAGTCCTTTTTTCCTGGCTAAATGGGTAGTTCTAAAGAAGAAAATCTGAAAAATATATCAGTGAATATAGAATTCTCATATTTAATAGAAACTTTACTTGCATATTTTCAACCATACCCATACAAACACGTACATCCCTCTGCAGATTAAATTCAGAATTACTGTACTCAATAGGTTCTTGTAGAGAAAGGTCTAAAAGACAGGTTTTTTTTTTTCTTTTAGTGGAATGTCTCACATGAATTTATGGAAAGGCTTACCAAATCCGTACCTTCTTTGTTAAAACTGTAGTTGGTGTTGCTCTATAATTTCAGTGTTCCCATAGCCAGTATTTCCCCTTATATTCAGGGGTTTGCCACTGTCATTTCAGAAAGTCTGGAACAGCTCTATGCAAGTGTTTTGTGTTATTATCCTTTCTTGAGCAACTTTCGTGATCGAATTAAGAGTATTGATAACTTTTGCTTCCTTATACATATTTTTTATACACTCTGGTTGTGTTAATTTGCAAGTTTGCTTCAGATTATTATTAATATACTGACTTTAAAAATATCTTTTAACTTACTACAATTACAGTAGACATGGAAATGCCACTAATCATCAATTTCCAAATGTACATATTATCCATGTAATTATTACTGAATATTTCATGTTATTATTGATATGTTTATCTGGATAGACCATCACTATTGATTTCTCAAAATTTTTAGTTTCTAAAGTGCCTTGGTAGCTCAGGGGATTAAGCATCTTCCTTTGGCTTAGGTCGATTCCAGGGTGGAGCCCCAAGTCAGGCGCTCTGCTCTGGACGCCTGCTTCTCCCTCTCCCTCTGCCTACTGCATCTCTTGTTTGTGTTCCTGCTTTCTGTCAAATAAATAAATAAAAATTTTTTTTAAAAAGAATTTTTAGGGACGCCTGGGTGGCTCAGTTGGTTGGGCCGCTGCCTTCGGCTCAGGTCATGATCCCAGCGTCCTGGGATCGAGTCCCACATCGGGCTCCTTGCTAGGCGGGGAGCCTGCTTCTCCCTTTGCCTCTGCCTGCCACTCTGTCTGCCTGTGCTCTCTCTCTCTCTCTCTCCCTCGCTCTCTGACAAATAAATAAATTTTAAAAATAAAAAAAATAAAAAAAAATAAAAAGAATTTTTAGTTTCCAAATTATTTGGCATTTTATTTTCATGTATCAGTCTCTTATCTTTATTACTTTGATTATACTTACTCCTGATTGTTTCTTTATATTCTCTGCTTTTATTTCTTTGGGTCTCTTAGGCGATGACACTTCATTAAAGCACTTGACTAAAACATAGGCAGAACAGTAAAGGGCAACATGTTCTTTTGTTTTTACAGAGTTTTAAAACGGGTAGTAGTAACATTTTCTTTTCAAAAGTAAATCTACTACGTTTATTTTAAATACCTTTTTCAGGGCATCTAGATGGCTCAGTTGGTTAAGTGTCTGCCTTCGGCTCAGGTCATCATCTCAGAGTTGTGGAATCGAGCCCTGCATTGGGCTCCCTACTCAGTGGGGAGTCTGCTTCTCCCTCTGCCCTCCCACTTGTGCATTTGCGCTTTCTGTCTCTCTCTTTCTTAAGTAAATAAATAAAATATTTAAAAGATAATATATTTTTTTATTTTCTTGAATGTTTAACTTGGAGAAAAGAAAAACACTAGAATTTGGAGTCAGTCCAAAGTTTTGTCGGATGTTTTACTAATTAAAAAATACTTTTTCTTAAAGAATGTGTAGCATTTCAAATTATGTTTAAAGATTTTATTTATTTGAGAGAGAATGAGCAGTGGAGAAAAGAAGAGAGAGGAGAAGGAGAAAAAGTGCAACGGTGTGATAGAGAAGGCACTGAGACTTATGGCAAACAGACTCCTTCCTCCCCGCAAAGGAAACAGGACTAAAAGGAAAGCAGAAATCAGGAGGAAAAAAATGAAGGGGACAATAAAGTGCTTATTCTGGAGGGAGCTTCTGACCATAATTCTCTTCATGTCTTCATTTATCTTCTTTTGTAGGTATTCCTTTGTCATTTTTCATGTATAGACTGAATCCTGATCATAACTGTATGATGGTAGATACCATTGAGGAGTGGTAAGTATCTAATGATTTTGCTACTGCTGTTACTTACAATACTGTATTGATTTTTTTTCAACCCACTATCGATAATTTACTTTGTAATTGACTTATAAATAATTGGGCAATAAAAAAGATATGTGAAAAATGTGTATTTTTTTCACACATTGGAGGAATACTTTTAAAGTATCTTTTGCAGTAAATATTTATTGGGTACTTATTTTTTTAAATTAATTTATTTATTTTTATTTCTTTCCAGCGTAACAGTATTCATTGTTTTTGCACCACACCCAGTGCTCCATGCAATACGTGCCCTCCCTAAAACCCACCACCAGGCTCCCCTAACCTCCCACCCCCCACCCCTTCAAAACCCCTCAGGGTGTTTTTCAGAGTTATTGGGTACTTATTTTATGAATATCTCTGATTGGTGCTGGAGATCAAAAATGGGTAAATTATAGTCCAGTGGAGAATATTGATCCATATAAAATTGACCTTAATTTAGCATAAGAATTCAATTTTTTTTCAAGATTTTTTATTTATTTATTTGTCAGAGAGAGAGAGAGAGAGCGAGCACAGGCAGACAGAGTGGCAGGCAGAGGCAGAGGGAGAAGCAGGCTCCCTGCCGAGCAAGGAGCCCAATGTGGGACTCGATCCCAGGATGCTGGGATCATGACCTGAGCCAAAGGCAGCCACTTAACCGACTGAGCCACCCAGGCGTCCCAAGAATTCAACTTTTGAATAACTAAATTGGAAAGTCAAGCCAATATGCAGATATTGCTTAGAACATTTGTGTTATTTGAGGTTTGGAATTACCTTTGAACTAGTACTTAATAAGAAACTTAGTTATTTTACAGCCAGATTTTTTCATTGCTCTGTTTTTAATCAAAAGTGGTATTGTGTGCATGTCATATTTGTGTTAATAAAACCATAAAACTACCAAAAAATGGAATTGTTAATCAGATGGGTTTTAAATTATATTTAAACCTGTTAATCAGGTGGGTTTTAAATTATATATGCTTGATTCTAAAAAAAAAAAAAACATCTCAGAGGATGGAAATTAGACTAACTGTTGACATTTAAAAAATAAAAGTGCCATCATCATAGACAGAAGTACTCTAAGGAAGTAAGTTTTCTAGTAAGGCTCTTTGACTTATGAAGCTGTCAAACTTTTATGACATCAACTTGTATACGTGGTACTATTTCTTGCATAGGCCTCTATGTGGAACCACAGAAAGAATGTAAACAAATAGAACCTGAAAGTGGTAGAAAGAGGAATAGGTATAGGAGGAAGCAAAAACATTTTATAGTTTACAATACAGCTTTAGGTCTTACTGAAACCCAGATGAGAAGAGTAACATTAGGAGCACACAGTTAATGAGTGACAGAATCAGGACAGGAACCCATGTCTGCTGATTTCTTATATAGAGGGCTTTCTTTATTATATCATAAATACTTCAAAACATTCTTTTTCAAGCTGATTTCATAAAGACAATTTGGAAGGAAAGTGAGAAGTTGGATTGTTAAGTCGCAGGAGTTTTAACTCTAGCCAGGTGAGCCTCAGCTACTTGTAACTGGACCTGAGAATTTAAGGTGTTTTTCTGTGAATGTTTTAACTAATTGCTGTGATCAGTTCCCAACTTTTTTGCATTTGGGGGAAAATTTGCTTGTTCAATCTTAGCAAAGTCTTCAAAACAAATCTGAGAGCTTTTCTTAATTCTTTTTCTTTTTAAAAAATTTTTTTAAATAAACATATAATGTATTATTAGCCCCAGGGGTACATGTCTGTGAATTGCCAGATTTACACACTTCACAGCACTCACCACATCACATACCATCCCCAGTGTCCATAGCCCCACCACCCTCTTCCTGCCATCTCCCCTGGTCACCCTCAGTTTGTTTTGTGACAGTAAGAGTCTCTTATGGTTTGTCTCCCTCCCGATCCCATCTTGTTTCATTTATTCTTTTCCTAC
>PISX010027166.1:0-23353 GCA_004024625.1 Mellivora capensis | reverse complement strand
TGTGGTTTTAATTTGTATTTCCCTGATGCCGAGTGATGTGGAGCACTTTTTCATGTGTCTGTTGGCCATCTGGATGTCTTCTTTGCAGAAATGTCTGTTCATGTCCTCTGCCCATTTCTTGATTGGATTATTTGTTCTTGGGTGTTGAGTTTGATAAGTTCTTTATAGATTTTGGACACTAGCCCTTTATCTGATATGTCGTTTGCAAATATCTTCTCCCATTCTGTCAGTTGTCTTTTGGTTTTGTTAACTGTTTCCTTTGCTGTGCAAAAGCTTTTGATCTTGATGAAATCTCAATAGTTCATTTTTGCCCTTGGTTCCCTTGCCTTTGGTGATGTTCCTAGGAATAATTAGCTTTTCTTATTCACATTTTCATTTTACTTAAATTGAGCCCTCAAATTTGGTGTGTGTTTGTTTTTACTCAGTTGTTTTTATGTTTTACCAATGAATTATATATAGCTTTTTTATTATTAGTGAAACTGTGGTAACCTCTTTACTGTGAAAATTTCTTTATTTGTTGTGGAACAGTATTTTGAAGGCAGTAGTATTTAATGTGTTTTTACTTATTTATTTGCTTATTCATTCAAAACTTATTTAGTAAGCACCCATGAGGTACCAAACTTTGTACCAGTGAACTATTGTCTTTCCTTTTAATGAGCCAAGAAATACCTTAAATCAATTAATATTCAGTGTGGTAAGTGCAGGAGTAGAAGTTACTTAAAGTTTTTATGATTTAAAAGAGACTAAGTTATCATGGAATTAGGTAACATGAATCTGTTTTTTTTTTCACTGTAATTACAGGTCACATATAACTGGAGTTCCGTGTAGCCAGTCTCAAAGAACAGTAGTCTTGCTAGAAAAATATAACTGAAAGTAATTTCAGTTTTTACTTAGTTTTGTGAGAAACTGCCATATGAGATGGAATGAGTATAGTTCTAATATGTAGATATGTAGCAAGTACTCTTGTACTCCTAGTGAATATGAGCTAGGTCTATAATACTAATTCCAGCCCTCCTTCTTTCTTTTTTTCTGAAACATATTCTGAAAATTACTAAGAGGGCTGAGTTTTTTAAAGATGCCCACAGAAGTTTATGAAATCTAGACCTGAAATTGATTAATTCTCAGCATAAGTATAAAACAGAAGGAATCCCTACCTCTGGGGTTACCATGGGAAGAGTTGCATTGGCACTGAGTAGAGAAGGAGAAAAGGAAAAAAACCCATCCCTGAGAGGTTTCAGCCGTGTATTGTTATTTGTTTATATTTGGTAATCAGATTCTTAAAACTTAGCTATTCAGGAAACCTTACTGTGTGATTTTAGTTTTAGGTGGTTCTGGATGTATAGCACTCTTTTAAGCTTCTCAATAGAAGCAGGTGCAGATCCTCTCTGGAGATAGTTACCTTTTCCTGAGGCTTCAGGTAGTCTCCATAAATAATTATTCACAAACACAAAGATAACCAAATGTACAAGGAAACAAGGTACCTTTAGTAAGAACTAGGAAGGAAGTATAGCAGAAAGCTGCAAAAATGTTAAGTATAGGAATTATAAGTACTAAAAGATGCCGGAATTAAAGAATTAACATAACTGTATTTAAAGAAATAAAAGATTGGGGCGCCTGTGTGGCTCAGTGGGTTAGGCCTTTGCCTTTGGCTCAGGTCATGGTCTCAGGGTCCTGGGATCGAGCCACACATTGGGCTCTGCTCAGCAGGGAGACTGCTTTCCTCTCTGTCTACCTACTTGTAATCTGTCAAATAAATAAAATCTTTAAAAAAAATAAATAAAATAAAGAAATTAAAGATATTTGTAAGGAATAGGAAACTTTAAAAAGTGATTTAACAGATTTGAAAAAAAGAAATCAAACTTCATTAAATGAAAAATATATTAATAAAAATTAATTTTGACCAACTGTACTACTAATAAGAATGTAATAGGAAGAAAAATAAGTATTTTTGAAGGTGCATTGTATTGGTAACTAAGAAGTGAAGAGTGATGGGGCCAAGATTGAGGAAAATACAGGAACCCAGAGAGGAGTTCTATTTTCCAGTGGGTTTCAATTGATTCTTAAAGAAGTGGTCAAGATACTGAAAAGCTGAACAGCACTTCTGACAGACTCTTGAGGCCAGAAGATAAAGGTCAAAAATCAGAACCTGGAGTGTGGTAGAGTAGCAAATTACCATACTCTGGGTTAGGACCCTGAAGCTATGTTTGAGGAGTAAAGGTGAACCAGAGATAATAACTCTGGCCCTTACAGGGACTGAAGCCCAATTTCATATTATCTCAGTCCTTGAAATTTTATTAAAATAACCAAGAAGTGGGGCACCCGGGTGGCTTAATGGATTGAGCATCTGACTTAGGCTCAGCACATGATCCTAGAGTCTTGGGTCCAAGCCCTGCATCGGGCTTCTTGCTCAGTGAGGAGTCAGCTTCTCCCTCTCCCTCTGTGCTCTCTCTTGCTCTCTTTCAAATAAATAAATAAAATCTTAAAAAAAAAAAAAAAAAGAAATAAGAAGTGGTAGTATCACTAGTCATGGGCCTGCAGCAGATATAACTCTTTAGGAAAGTAATATCCAGGGCGCCTGGGTGGCTCACTGGGTTAAGCCTCTGCCTTCAGCTCAGATCATGATCTCAGAGTCCTGGGATCGAGTCCCGCATTGGGTTCTCTGCTCAGCAGGGAGCCTCCTTTTTTTCTCTCTCTGCCTGCTTGTGATCTCTCTCTCTCTGTCAAATACTAAATAAAATCTTCAAAAAGAAAAAAGTTAATATCCTAGGCATCTAGGTTTTTTTTAGTTTTCCATATTTGATATCTACCAAAAATAAGAGTTTACAGATAATAGAATTTTAGGTATAGGTTTTAAAATAAGTGTGTTAAAGAAAAAAAGGAGACGAAATCAATAACGAACATTATGGCAGAGAATTGGGCACAATTTAAAAAAAAAAATAGAAATGAAAAATATAGTAACCAGAATTGCAGATTGCAATATTGAGAATAAAAAAGAATTATTCAAAAACAGTTTCTAAAATGTAATGTGCTTTATGTAAAGTGGCAATATTATTATCATAGGTCACTGAGAAAATAATTATTGCCAATAGTATTAATATGACATACAAAAAATTACTTAACCTTTGTAATTTATTTTATTTAATTTATTTTTTTTTTAAAGATTTTATTTATTTATTTGACAGAGATCACAAGTAGGCAGAGAGGCAGGTAGAGAGAGACAGAGAGAGGGAAGCAGGCTCCCTGCTGAGCAGAGAACCCGATGTGGGACTCGATCCCAGGACGCTGGGATCATGACCTGAGCCGAAGGCAGCAGCTTAACCACTGAGCCACCCAGGTGCCCCTGTAATTTATTTTAATAATAAACTACTACCCGACCTACATATTTCAGAGCACTTAAGAAGGTACTCAGGCTATATAACTTAGTTCTAATATTTTAATTTTGGATAAAGAGAAACCTTTTTTTTTAAGATTTTATTTATTTGACAGAGAGAGACACAGCAAGAGAGGGGAACACAAGCTGGGGGAGTGAGAGAGGGAGAAGCAGGCTTCCTGCCAAGCAGGGAGCCCAACGCAGGGCTTGATCCCAGGACCCTGGGATCATTACCTGAGTGGAAGGCAGATGCTTAACGACTGAGCCACCAGGTGCCCTTAGAAACCTTATTTCATGTCTACGGCCATACCACCCTGAACGCACCCGATCTCGTCTGATCTCGGAAGCTAAGCAGGGTCGGGCCTGGTTAGTACTTGGACGGGAGAAACCTTATTTCATGACGTGTTACCATATGATTAGTATGGGAATTGTCCATATTTGTTTTTAATGATTCTAAGTTTCACCACCACCCCCCCGCCAAGACAGTATGGTAATTTTAAGGATTTGGTGCATATACTAGTACTTCCACCTTTCTAAAGCTCTGAGAAGTATTTCTATTTCTAGCATGTTTTGGTTTTATAGATATTTGGTTCTGTTATTCACAGTTAGTTATGTTTTGTAAAGTTGCCATGAACACTGCACTAATGAATACTGAGCCATTGCTCCAAGGGGAAGTACAGGGTTAGATTTCTCTGTCTGTGGTCATAACATTTTTGTCTGCTGATCAGTACATAGCCTTACTTTATATGTGTTTCTGTTTGTAGGCACTGTAATTTATATATATTTTATTTATTCATTAGCATTGAACTTACAGCCTTAGCACTCTAACTCATGCCTGAATGAAGCTTGAAATGAGTCCAGAGACATGGATCACAGTATGTGTGAGTCTTGCCACAGGGAAGCCAGAGAGTTTTCAGTCTTTCTCGCGATCTGCTTGATGGGATGTGGCAGACTCTTGAGAAAACTAAGGTTTTGACTCAGATTTAGCCAGAGAAAAATGAACATGTTCTAAGAGACTTTCCCACATGTGTCTTTGTGTAGGTCCTGTGAACTCAGAAACGCTTCACGTAGAGGCAGCACCCCTGGACTCATGTTTCACTAGCTCTCAGTGCTCTTTGCTGCAGGAGTGCAGCAGCCTCTTCTTTAGAACTTTTCAAGCCAGGTGGGCACTGAAGGAGAGATTGAAATTCCCCTGGGGCTCAGGGAACCTCTTTGAAATTCCTTTGAAAAGGGGGCATCGCTGCCCCAGCCTGGCACCTATTTCTTCCATAAGGCACATCACAACCTTCTCATGGTTAGAAACATTGGACATCACTTCAGCAGTCTTTTGAGGATCATTTTAGACAGCAAGATCACTAACAGAAAGCCCCAAAGTATAAAAGATGTGATATTACATAGACGATGAAAAGGACATTTGTTTATAGTACAATAGAGTTAAACCAGGAAAGCGCAGTGTCCCTTGTTTGACCTCGGCTGGGAGAGTGAGTAGTGGGCGACTCGGATTTTTTTGCCGCTCTGCACATGTCTGGGAATGACTGGAAGCACTGCCATTATTGATTTTGGTGCTGAAAATGAATTTTAGTGAGTAGGCAAATTCACAAATAAGGAATCTACAAATAACGAGAAGTGACTGTATGGTGACTAATAATTCATTTATTGTGTCTTGAACAGGTCTGAGAATCAGAAAGAAAAAAACAAAGAGGACTCTGAAAAACCAAAATCATTGTGATTAAATTTTAGGTCCTGGAGGGAGGCGTCTCTCCTAGAATGTACTTGGTTATAATGTTACTCTGGTTGTTTCCTCAGGTTTCAGCACTTGGAAGTAACTTTGTGCAAGGGAGACAGAGCTGTAAAAGATAGGTACATTAATGTCCAGCTGACACCTGACATAAAGGGTCATGAGGGAAAAGAGAAAAATCTAAGTAACAGAAAAAAGTGCAATGTTTTGGGGTGTTTATTGGAAAAATGGATTAGTACTCTATAGTGTGTATGTTTCAGTAGACATTGGATACCTTTCTCAATTTTACTTACTGGAAAAAATAAAGTAATAATCGTTTTCATTCTTTTTTTTTTTTTTTTTTTAAGATTTTATTTATTTATTTGAGGGAGAATGAGTGAGAGAGAGCATGAGAGAGGAGAAGGTCAGAGGGAGAAGCAGACTCCCCAAGGAGCTGGGAGCCCGATGTGGGACTCGATCCTGGAAGTCCCGGATCATGACCTGAGCCGAAGGCTGTTGCTCAACCAACTGAGCCACCCAAGCGCCCAATCGTTTTCATTCTTGTCCTCATTTCTCTACCCATTGAAGTTTTGCCATAAAGTACCCCAATTAAACTTTTTACCTTTATTCTAAAATTTTGTCACTAGGCTAATCATGATGCAATTCTATTGGATATGATTCTGATTGGAATTTTTATTCTAATTCTGAAGAATTTGATTGTAAATCTTAAACACTTATGTGGTATGTGATTTTAACATTGTCCTCATTATGAAAGATCCCTCTGTATTATTTTGCTTTTGCCGTATAGCAGATCACAAATTTAGCTCTATGCCACTTACTAGCTTGCAGTTGCACAGCAGTAAGTCCAGCATGGCGGTATTGGGTTCTGTGCTCAGGGTGTCACAAGGCTGAAATCCAGGTATTGGCTAACTTCTCATCTGCTGGCTCTGGGAAAAAATGAGCTTTGCTGTTGTCAGAATTCAGTTTCTTGTGGTTATAGGACTGAAGATCTCATTTTCTTGCTGGCTGTCAGTTAAGAGCTATTCTTAGTTCCTAGACCCTACCTACATTCCTTGCCACATGGCCCCCTTCATTTTCAAGAGAGCAATGGTGCATCGATTCCTTCTTGTGCTTTGAATTTCTCATTTCTTGTCCCTGATCTCTAGACTCAGAGTTAAAGGACTCGTAATTAGGTCAGGCCCACCCATATAATGTTTTAATTAAAATGAACTGACTGGGGGCACCTGGGTGGCTCAGTGGGTTAAAGCCTCTGCCTTCGGCTCAGGTCATGATCTCAGGGTCCTGGGATCGAGCCCCACATCGGGCTCTCTGCTCAGCAGGGAGCCTGCTTCCCCCTCTCTCTCTGCCTGCCTCTGCCTACTCTCTGTCAAATAAATAAATAAAATCTTAAAAAAAAAAGAACTGACTGGAACGTTAATTATATCTATCATAATTCCTTCATTGCAGTCCCTGGATTATTAGTGTTTGACTGACTGGTCTAAGTAAGAGAAGGTTTGGTACACCAGGGACCAGAAATTATGCCTCCAGTACCTTCTCACCTTTTTGTCTGTAGCTTTCATTCATTCAGTTCATTATGTACAAATTTAATGGCTGCTGTATCTCAGACTCTCTTGTAGGTATTTGACTAAGGAAAATCAGTGAGGTATAAGCAGGACACAATCATATTTCTGGTCTCATAGAGGTTATTTTTTGAGGAGAGAGACAATACACAAAATAAATAATGTATTAAGAGGTGAAAAGTGCTTTTGCAATAATCCTGGCAATAATCCTGAAGCTTTTGACTGGGTGGTGGTTGCCCAGGTGAGGAAAACTGACTATGAAGGCACTTTGATTAACATGAGATCATATTATACATTTTTAAGCCTTTTGCTAATACGTAAGCAAATACAAAAGATGAATGTTGCCTCTTTTCTCTTCTGACTGGGTATTTGACAAGGAAGTAAAGGTAGGAGAGATTCTTGCTTTTGTATTCTCTCTTACGTTTTATATGCCTTTTGTCTCTGTCACATAGTGTTGTAAATAGTCTGCCATGGACTCTATGGAAACTAGGGTCAGAGTTCACCTCCTAGAATTGTGTTTCTTCATATGTAAAAATAAGGCTTTAAGGTTATCATGTACTCTTTAAGTATTTTATTTCTGGATTTCTAAATTTTGTATTATGTGGAAGTCTTTTTCTGAAGGTGGTGGGTAAATGAAAGTATTACTCTATTACTAATTAACATCAAATCTTTCTTTTTTTTTGATAGCAGAAATACTTGTTTTGTCTATCATAGAGTCATAGGACTCCTTTCATTCTACTTTGTGTTGTGGTTAGTTGTTAGTGTGTGTTTTCCTCATTAGATTGTAAGATCCTTGAAAAAGTAGCATTCTGTTTTACTAATTTCTGTATTTCCCTTTCAGTGGTGTCATGACAAAGCTGGGAATTTTATGTTTGCTGTGATTAAAAAAAAAAAACGAAAAAGAAGTATTATGTAGAAAATCAGTGTGGTTAGGAATTAGATTTGCGTCTAATTTAAATGTTTGAATTGTTATGCAGTGTCCAGCAGGCAGGCACACATATCACATCAGTAAGTAATTATATTTATCTAGGAATGAAATACAAGTATTTTTCTTTTAATTTATGTCTGTTGTTTTTTTCAAATGGCTACTAAGTTGTCAGTACATAAATACTTACTAAGTTGTTTAGACCTAACTACTTAATAAATGGAACTGTTAATATTTATTTTGGCCTTGAATGCTGTATTATCTGTTGATGTGTAATAAATTACCCCAAACTTAGCAGTAAAAAACAAGCGTTTATTATTTCATTCTGTTACTGAGGGCCAGGGATCTGACAGTGGCCTAGCTGGGTGGTTCTAGCTCAGGGTGTCCTTGAGGTTGCAGTCAAGGTGTTGGCCAGACTGCAGTTATCTCAAGGCTTGGCTGGGGCTGGAGGATTCACTTTCCTGGTTCTCTAGCTTGTAGGTTGCATATGGTGGGATTTCTCAGCCTCCATAATTATGTGAGCCAGTTTCCACAGTAAATCTCTTATGTATCGTTCTATATATCCTATTTCTGTTCTGTTTCTCTGGAGTATTCTAATATACCAACTGTCTTCCACTTTCATGGTTCCCCACCTTTTTCTTTCCTGCTGCTTCTGGTGTGTCTGCTCAGCTAGTGCACTTAGCCCCATACTAAAAGCTTTGGAACGAGGACCTGCTTTACAGCTTTTTGGCTCCCCTTCTTTCTGTGAGCATGCACTTCCCACCACCAGAGTTTGCCTCTGTGCACTCAGGTATTCTGTATCTTCAGATATTTCCTTTTTTTAAAAAATCATACCAAGGTTTTATTTTTTTTTTCTTTTTCAGCCAAGAGATTGTTTAAAATGTGTAGCTTCTAGAGATACTTCAACAAATAATAACACTCATTGCTGCAGGGATTTGGGAAGAAGGGTACCTATACATTCTGAAATCTGAAATTAAAAATCTGAATTATTACAATCTTTTTGAATAATACCTGGCAAGGGCCATTGATATGGAGAGTACATTTGTCCTACTCAGTCCTTCCCAGGATCTGCCTCTTAGAAATAAGAGGATAAGTATGTTAAATGTACATGATTATTTAATACAGCTATTATTGCATAATGAAGTTCTGGGGAGAAAAAGAATACCTATCTGTAGGGGAAGGCTAGAATACACTTTTCATGGGATATTGTTAAGCATTTAAATAAAATGATCTACTAGTTAACTTGGAGGGATTTCTATCATAAAGTGAGAAAAGCATGATGCAGAGAAACATCTACTGTTGTTACCTGAATAACAACTCTCTCTCACCAGTATGTATGTATGTATGTATGTATGTATGTATGTATATATGTGGTTATGTATGTATATTTGTATTTGATGCAGTGAGCCCAGATAAAGATAGGAAAGGACACATATCTGATTGTTAGCATTGGTGAGAGGAAGAGATGAGGAAAGAAAAAGAGAAAACAATCAATTACTTAAAAAGTTATGCACCATATATGATATTCCACTTATGTAAAGAATATGTCTGTGTGAGTTTGTGCACAGAGTGTTAAACTGAATTAGTACCAAAATCGTGGTGGTGGTTATATCAGGATAGTGGATTTTAAATTTCTTTCAAATTTCATTCCTGCACTTTTTTTTTTAAAGGTAATTTTCCTTCTTTCTTTCTTTCTTTCTTTCTTTCTTTCTTTCTTTCTTTCTTTCTTTTTTCTTTCTTTTAAAGATTTTATTTATTTGACAGACAGAGATCACAAGTAGGCAGAAAGGCAGACAGAGAGAGAGAGAGAGAGGAGGAAGCAGGCTCCCTGCCTAGCAGAGAACCCGATGCAGGACTCGATCCCAGGACCCTGAGATCATGACCTGAGCCGAAGGCAGAGGCCTGACCCACTGAGCCACCCAGGCGCCGTCATTCCTGCACTTTTAAAATCTGTGTTTAAGTTTAAATTAAAGCCATTTTCATTGTGAAAGGGCACACATATTTTGAGACCTAATGCGAGACACTGCTTTTAATTTGGAATCATCTGTGCTGGTAGGAAGTAATTATAGCATGAATGAAAACCCCCTAAATACTTTAAGATAGTAATTGCACCCTTCTCCCTCATCAGAATGTTTTATCAGAGTTTCTGACCCTGCCATGAGAAACCTGTTTTTCAAGGTCACTGGCAAATATCCTGGCATTGGTTAAAATGTATGTTTAGCAACACATGTCTTGATAATTGCTTTAAGAAAAATCAGATTATAGCTCTTCTAAAATTATAAGCTTCTTCTGTGGTACTTAGAGTAAAAGTATAATTTTAGGTAATAGCCTTTGCTTTCTGGGGTCAGAGAAGGCAGTTAAAATGTTTAACAAACAACAAGCATTCTTCTTTTTGTATAATCTAAACAGGTCAGAGAAACTTTAGTGATTATTTAATACAGTTGGAGTGTGTGTGGTGGGTGGGTAGGTGTATGCTTTCATTTTTGTAGTATATTTAGGTGTTTCTTTCTCTGATGAATCATAACAAGAATATTATCAGGGTTAAGTGCAAAGTGAGGAAGGAAATACAAGAAAATATATGCATTTCAGTATAATTTCTAGGATACCAGTAAATTTATAAAGTGTCTTAATGGTATTTTGTCCAAATTTGTAAAAGGAGCATTGTTTATAGTGCATAATACATTTTAATCAATGTATTATTAAATGTAAATATAATTTACATGGTCCTTAAGCATACAGTATTCATTTTGAAAAATGCACACATAAATATAATTCATACCTCTATCAAGATATAAAATGTTTCTGGGACGCCTGGGTGGCTCAGTTGGTTAAGCAGCTGCCTTCGGCTCAGGTCATGATCCCAGCGTCCTGGGATCGAGTCCCACATCGGGCTCCTTGCTTGGCAGGGAGCCTGCTTCTCCCTCTGCCTCTGCCTGCCACTCTGTCTGCCTGTGCTCGCTCTCTTTCTCTCTGATAAATAAATAAATAAAATCTTTTTTTAAAAAAAAGATATAAAATGTTTCTATCCCCTCACAAAGATCCTTTCTGTCTCTTAACAGTGAATCCCTATCTCTCCCACCCTCCATCCAAAGGCACTGTCTAGATTCTTTTGGCATAGATTAGTTTTTACCAATTCTAAAATTTAATATAAACTGAGTCATAGAGTATATTTATACATGGCTTTTTATGTGCAGAATGTTTTTCATGTTTATCCATGTTGTTGCGTGTGTCAGTATTCTTTTCATTACAGAATACCATTCTCTTCTATGGATATACCATACTCTGGGCTTTTTGTTTTGTTTTGTTTTGTTTTAAGATTTATTTATTTATTAGAGAGCGAGCGAGAGTGGGGAAAGCGGCGGAGGGAGAGAGAATATCCAAGCAGACTCCTGCAGAACACGGAGCCCAACGTGGGGCTTGATCTATTGAACCATGAGATCATGGCCTAAGCTGAAACCAAGAGTCAGATGCTCCACTGACTGAGCCACCCAGGCACCATAATTTGTTTACCCATCCTGTTTATGAACATCTGCATTGTTTCAGTTTTTGGTGATTATAAATAAAGCCTTTATATGCATTCTTTTTGAAGATTGTACAACTAATAAGTTTTTTTTATTCTTTTGGGTTTATATCTAGAGGTAGAACTTTTGCATTGTAAGGTAGGGGTATATTACTTTCTATGAAATTATCAGACTCCCAGTTGCTTCACAGCCTCACCAACATTTGGCATTGACACACTTTTTTTTTTTTTAATTTGTCAGAGAGAGGGAGAGAGTGAGAGAGTGAGCACAGGCAGAGAGGCAGGCAGAGGCAGAGGAAGAAGCAAGCTCCCCCGCCCCCCCCCCGCCCCCCCCCAGCAAGGAGCCTGATGTGGGACTCGATCCCAGGATGCTGGGATCATGACCTGAGCCGAAGGCAGCCGGTTAACCAACTGAGCCACCCAGGCATCCCTCATTAACACACATTTTAATTTTAGTGATTGTTGTTAGTGTGAAGTGGTTTTAATTTATAATTCTTTGATGACTAATGATTTAAGAACTTTTTTCCATTTGCTTATTTGTTATTCATTTATCTTTTTGTGAATCATTCCTGTTTGCTTTTCTTATCACTGAGTTGTAGGAATTTCTTATATTTTTTCTGGATGTAAATTCTTAGTTATGTATTGCACATATTTTCTCTAAGTCTGTGGCTTGCTTATGCATTTTTTAAAATTTATTTATTTGTCAGAGAGAGAGGGAGAGAGAGAGAGCGAGCACAGTCAGAGTGGCAGGCAGAGGGAGAAGCAGGCTCCCTGCGGAGCAAGGAACCCAATGTGGGACTCGATCCCAGGACGTTGGGATCATGACCTGAGCCGAAGGCAGCCGCTTAACCAACTAAGCCACCCAGGCGTCCCTTTGCTTATTAATTTTTTAAAGGATTTATTTATTTACGTATTTGAGAGTGAGAGCGCGCGGTGGGCGAGAGAGAGACAGAGAGAGAGAGAGAGAGAGAGAGAGAGAACGCATGGGCATGAAAGCACAAGTGAGGGGAGGGGCAGAGGGAGTGAGAATAATATCCAAGCAGACTCCTGCTGAGCATTGAGCCCAACAACTGGTGCTTGATTCTCAGGACATAGGAGATCATGATTTGAGTCTTAACCAAGAGTTGGACATTTGACTGACTCAGCTACCCTGGCACCCCTTATTCATTTTCTTAATACTAACTTTTATAATTTTAAAAATAGCTATTAAGGTATAATTAATGTACAATAAACCTCACATTTTTTGAGTACAGTTTGAAAACTTTTAATCCATATACCCTCAAAAATATTACCACACTTAAAATATTAGACATATCAACTACCCCAGAAGTTTCTTTTTTTTTTTTTAAGATTTTATTTATTTATTTGACAGATAGAGATCACAAGTAGGCAGAGAGAGAGGAGGAAGCAGGCTCTCTGCTGAGCAGAGAGCCTGATGTGGGGCTCGATCCCAGGACCCTGAGATCATGACCTGAGCCGAAGGCAGAGGCTTTAACCCACTGAGCCACCCCAGGCGCCCCTACCCCAGAAGTTTCTTATATTTCCTTTTAATTTATCTCGCCTACCTCCATCTCTATCTCTAGGCAACCACTGATCTATATTCTTTCATTATTAATTGATTTACATTTTCTAGGATTTTATTTAAATGGAGAAACATAGTATGTATTTCTTTTGTCTGATTTTACTCAAAGATATCTTGAAATTGATCTGTATTGTTTATGTCAGTAATTCATCCGTTTTTGTACCTTAGCTGAATTCTCTTTTATCTTACATATCAATTTATTTCTCCTATTACCTGTTGATGGACATTAGATTGTTTCTAGTTTTTGTTACAAATAAAGATGCGGTGAAAAGTAATGTACAAGTATTTATGGCTCTAATTTGCATCTTAAAAATGGTTAGTGATGTTGACTATCTTCTTGTATGCCTGTTTTGCCTTCCCTAAATGTTCTTTGGTGAAGTGAATATTCAAAGGTTTGTGCATTTTAAAACTTGGTTGTTTTCTTATTATTGAATCTTGAGGTTTTTTTAAAGTTTTATATATAAGCTCTTTATCAGATATTTGATTTTGCAAATATTTTCTCATCTTCTATATTACCCCCTCCCCCCAGCTCCTACTTTCTTTCTCTCCTAATATTGGGGGGAATCTTTATTAAGTATGATGCTGGCCATGGATATTTTATAGATGTCCTCTGTCCATTGAGAAAGTTGCCTTTTACATATAATTTTCTGAGGGTTTCTAATCCTGAATGGGAATTGATTTTGTTGTTGTTGCTCCACACCTTAAAACCCTTTTGTGTTTCTCTACTCCACCTGGAATAGAGTCCAGCTTTCATAATATAGTCAGATATTACAGCTCTTTTCCAGCAAGATGGGCAGTCTGTTCTCCTAACCTATAAATCCTGACTGGCATTGTGACTTGGCTTTGACTACCAGGAAATTCTATGAAAATGTTATTGGAACTTCTGAGCAAGGCCTCAAGAGGCCTTATAGCTCTGATGTCTCTTAGAATTCCGAGAGCACAATGCTCTGAAGAAAGCCCACCTGACCTCCTTGAGAATACAGTCCTGTATGGAGAGGCTCAGTTATCCCAGCAGGGTTCACCTTTCTCAATTCCACTTCATACAAGTCCAGTTCTCCAGCCAGTCTGCCTGCCACATGACTGAGTCCTGGTGCTACCATTGGAAGAACTGTCCATTGAACTCACAGAATCTTTTTTTTTTTTTTTTTTTAGAAAAAATATTTTATTTATTTATTTGACACACAGAGAGAGAATACAAGCAGGCAGAGCAGCAAGCAGAGGGTAAGGGAGAAGCAGGCTCACAACGGAGCAGGAAGCCCCGGGGTGGGGGTGCGGCTCGATCCCAGGACCCAGGTAACTTGACTTGAGTCGAAGGCAGCCACTTAATCAACTCGAACTCACAGAATCTTAAAACCTCATAAGTCACTGTTGTTTTCAGACAAAGCCCAAGACATACATAGATATGGATCTGGACTTTTCTAGTCTTATTTCCATCTTACCTGTTTCTTTGCCAGCCCTTTCGATGAGAGTAAATGATATTCCCAATTATTCAGATTAGAAGCTAAATCATCCTTGATACCTCCCTCCCCTTCCTACATCCAACTGTCACTAAATTCCATTTATTCTGTCTCCAAAATACGTCAGAGCTGTCTAATCCTCTTCATCTCCATACCATTCTAGGCCAAATCTTCATCTCATCTCTTGCTTGAATTATTGTAACAACATCTAACTGGTCTGTCAGCTCCTCTGATTTATTCTCCACAAAGCACACTGTGTGTGTATGTGTGTGTGTAATGTTAATGAGATCTTGGCTTCCCATTATATTTAATAGATCCCATTGTGTTTATAATTCGAACTCCTTATAATGGCATAGAATGCCCTGGTGACTGCCTACTTCTTCAGTCACAACACATACCATTTGACCTTGCTGGTTCTGTGTAGTAGGTTGAGTAGTGACCCCCCCGGAAAGATATATGGAATCCCAAAATATGATCTGAAGGTTTTAGCAGATGTAATTAACTTAAAGATCTTAAGGTGGGATCACCCTGGATCAGCTAAGGCCCTAAATCCAATGAGGAGCATCTTTGTTCAACACAGAAAGATGCCAGGAAGAAGGCCATGTGAACATGGAGGCAGATAGCCACAAGCCAAGAACACCAGGAGCCCCGAGATACTGGAAGAGGAAAAGAAGGATCCTTTCCTAGAGCTTTCAGAGGGAAATGGTCCTGCCAGCACCTTGATTTCAGGCTTCTGGCTTCCAGAACTGTGAGAGAATAAGTTTCTGTTGTTTTTTAAACCACCAAGTTTGTGGTAATTTTTTATGGCAGTTTGAGGAAATTTAGAACACACTCTGTTTCATCATTTAAGCACCCTTGAAGCACTTTCATTGCTAAACCTATCTAAAGATCTAAAGTAAGTCCTGCTACCACTAGCTCCCCTATCCCATTTTCTTCCTTTATATCACCCCATTCCTTATAAGTTGTAATTATTTATATGATTAAAAAGGATTTTTAAAATCACCTTTCTTACATTGAAAAAATATCTCACGACTGAAATTGGGAGCAAGTTTTGAACAGTAAAGTTTTTTATTGTTTGCTTAATTCTGTGGCTGAATTACAAATCATTGAGATAGTTCTTTGATTTTCTGTGTGTGCCTCCCGCTTTTGGAAAAGAGATTGTGATGCATTATGTTTTATTTTAAAATTACTATATTGATACTTATATATTTAAAATTCAAAGGTTGATATATAGTGTCATGGAGGAAGACCTTTCCCTGCATGGTGTTCCTTCTAACTGGACTTGGGATCAATTTGCCGTGAGACAGATTAACAGGAGAAAAATCAAATTTAATAGGTGTACTTATGGGGAGTCCATGCAGACATGAAATTCCAAAGACAGTGAGGCAACAGGAAGGTTACATGAGCTAAGACAAAAGGTAGGTTCTAAGGATACGAAGGGGAGAAAGTTCAATAGCAAGAAGGTGAAAGGAGATGTTTGTAAAAACAAGGTTTCAGAGTTCTACAATTAAGTTCCTTAGGTAAAGGGGAGCCTCTGTTAATAGCTCTTTTCCTGGTTCAGGCTCTTATTACCAGCTTAGCAGTTGAGGGGGAGGCAGAGTTTTTCCTGCATCTGCTGGGTTTTGATTACTTTGAACTCAAAGTAATCTTTATGCCAAAGTGGCCTGTCCCAGGGCAGGCTGCCCTTGACCCCATTTGATAGGTTCTAAAATAGGTTTTCTAGAATTTTGGTTCTAATGAACTTTATTATTTTTTTTTTTTTAGCTTTTATTGCTGTACCTACAGAAGTTATTTCTCCAAATTAAAAAATAATGAAAACCTATTTAATTATGTGACAACACTCTTTAATAATAGCAGTATCCAGCATTTATGCACAAGAGTTGGAAAAATGGAAATGATAAAATTTATGAATAAAGTTAAAATGTGATTAACCATTAAAATTTTTTAAATTTTTTATTGCATGAGTGTACCAAACTTACTTAACTGGTTTACCAGAACCTTTAGGTTGTTTCAATTTTTTTTTTTAAAGTAGGCTACCCACTCAGTTTGGGGCTTATAACTCACGACCCTGAGATTAAGAGTCACCTGCTTACCAGTTGAGCCAGCCAGGTGTCCTGAATATTAAAATTTTTCCCTGAGGTGTGTTTGTATCAGACCACTGTGCTTTGTTTCAGACTAGAGAGTTTACATTTTATTTGTATAACTTTTTTTTTTTTTTTAAACAGAGAGAATGCACATGAGCAGGGAGGGGAGAGGCAGAGGGAGAGAGAGAATCTTAAGCAGACTCCACACTCAGTGAGGAGCCCATCACAGGGCTCGATCTCGAAATCCCTGAGATCATGACCTGAGCCAGAGTAAGAGTTAGATGCTCAACTGACTGAGCCACCCAGGTGCCTCCTTATGTAACTTTTTAATAACAAAAAGTCTATTTTTTTTGCATATATATATAATTATAAAATTATATATATGCAAAAAATACTTCCTGTTGGATTTAGGGTACTGTATATAGGGTGATGGATGGTGCACAGCAGATTGTATAAAAATCCATTTTTATTAGTTACAACACAGTACCTAACCAGTTGTCAGGGGAGGCTGACTTCTAAACTGAGACTTTAAAGGATACCTGGAGAAAGGAGGAGAAAGGAAGGAGTGTGGGTTAATGAGGAAGACAGAGATGTCAGTACTCCCTTGCTTACCTGTGTAGTCTGTTCTCTAACATACAGTTGTATTCCTAAGAAACTTTGAATTCCTCAAAAATCATATTACCATACCTATTACTTTGATATGGATGAAAGGATCAAATTAGAGAATAGCAATCTTAGTTTTTCTATGTTAGTTTTGATAATAAAGAAATTTTAATCACTACTTAAGATGTAAACAGTATTATAAGCCTGAACAGTTGTTGTGATGTAGAGGTTAAAGCCTTGGCTCTGGCGTCAGTGAGTCAATAGAGATGCTTTTAACTTCAAATAACAGAAGGTCTGATGACAGTGGGTTAAACAAATTGGGTCCCTCCCGCTCCCTTTTTCCTCCCCACGAAAACTAGTTAGGGAACTTCTGCTGAAAGCCGAGTGGCTTTTCATTGGCTGTCTCTGAGATTCCCTTGATTTTTTTCTTCATGGTTACACAGTGGTTGTTTTATCACTAATTTTGAACACTGAATTTGCTATCAAGAGTGTAGTTGTGGGTCCCTGGATGCCTTCGGCATAGGTCATGATCCTGGAGTCCTGGGCCCACATCGGGCTCCCAGCTCCATGGGAAGTCTGCTTCTCCCTCTGACCTCCCCTCTCATGTGCTCTCACTCTGTCTCTCTCTCTCTCTCTCAAATAAATAAATAAAATCTTAAAAAAAAAAAGTATAGTTGATGAAAATATGTGATTGCTGCTTTTGTGATCTAATCTTGTTTTATTTGGTAATTCATAGTCTGTTTATATCTTTTATTGAATGGCATACCTTCATTAGAAGTTATCTGATTAGTCCTTTTCTCCCCCTTCATCTGCAGTTCAGGATGATGTAGTTTGCTGGGGAAAAGTGGTGGTGGTATGGCAGCTTACAAAGGGCTGGGTCATACTGTTCTTTAGCATTAAAAACTTAGTCTACCAGTGTAGGATGGATAGGATGGATCTTATGCATTCTTCAGCTAACTCTCCAAAGTTTTAACTTTTAAAGTTGTTTGTTTGTTCTAAACAAAAGAGGATATAATTTGGTTGTTTCTTTTTTTAGTACCTGATTCTGAAACTTGAAAGGCCTGCTATAGTCCAGAACATCACATTTGGAAAATATGAGAAAACTCATGTCTGCAATTTGAAGAAATTTAAAGTCTTTGGTGGAATGAATGAAGAAAATATGACAGAACTATTGTCCAGGTGAGTTATGATTATGGGGAAGAAAAAGTTGTCATCTAAACAAACTACAATCTTATTTTATCTCTTCTTGACTAAATCTGCATGGTTTGATATTTCTTTCAAGGGAGAAATGAATATTTCTAGTGCCTTATTTTAATATTGTGGTTTGAGTTAACCTTTTTTTAACCATCAGCCACAATTTAATATTGTTACTAAAGAAGAAAATAAAACGTGGGTGTTTTTTTTTTTCCCTACTAATTTCTTGATCTTATTTTTGAACTGTAAATGACCTCCGAAATATTTTCAGCTTTAATAAAAATCCTTACTATAAAAATATAGACTCTAGGGAGGCCTGGGTGGCTCAGTCAGTTAAGCATCTGCCTTCTGCTCAGGTCGTGATCCCAAGGTCCTGGGATTAAGTTCTGCATTGGGGGCCTGCTTCTCCCTCTGCCTGCCGCTTCCCTGGTTTGTGCTCTCTCTCTGACAATTAAATAAATAAAATCTTTAAAAAAATATATATAGACTCTATCTTTAAACATTAAGACTGATTGCCCTAATCCAGAAACAATATTTTGAGAATATAGTATAAATTGGAGACTAAAAAGAGAAAAAGTATGTGACTCTATCTACCACAGTACCTGCCACTTGGAAGGAGCTTAGTAAATTTGAGTTTTAAAGACTTAGACCATGAGGAATGAAAGTGTTAATTTGCCCCCTAGATAATGAAAAATCAGACAGCCAGTAACATGGACAAGTAAAGCCATAGTGTTTTAGAATATATTTATGATATAATATGTGCCATTAGCATTGTGTTTGATAAAAGTAAATATTACATCGATACTGCATTTAAGTCATGAAAGTATTTTAGGACATAAGGCAATCTGAAGGTAACTGATATTCCTGTAAATACTTGTGTTTCAATCCTAGCTGTTTACGTAGAGAGCTGGTAAGGGTTTATTTTTATTTAGAATGAAGTGGATGCTATTAAACTAATGGAGTAAAAGAACATTATTAACATCTTAATTGGAATTTTTAAAAACTTAATTGTTTCACAGGCTCTGATACTTGGCTCTGAGTTGTCAGATTGAACTTGAATTATTTTTAAATTTTTTTCTTACTGCTTATATATTTGATGTTATATTCAGTTATACACTAAGGACACTAGTTCCTATCGCACATTTCCATGCACTGTAGCCACATCCTGTAATTAACGCTGAACGTTTTTCATTAGCCCTTCATATAATTAGAACACAGGTATAATGCAGTTGATGTGAATGTGCAAGTTTTGACCTGTATTCTCATTATTCTCATGTTTGACTACCCCCCCTTTTTTTTTAAGATTAATTTGTCAGAGAGAGCACAAGCAGGGGGAATGGCAGGCAGAGGGAGAAGCAGGCTGCCCGCTGAGCAAGGAGCCGGATGCGGGACTCAGTCCCAGGACCCTGGGATCATGACCTGAGTTGAAGTCAGATGCTTAACCAACTGAGCCTCCCAGGCGTCCTTTCGATGACTCCTTTACATTTTCTTGGTCACGTATTTTGTTTAACCTTAAGATCTGAGTATGATTTATGTTTTAGTGTGTTTACTAAATTATAAAGTCAAATTTGATAGCCTATTTTTTTTCCACAGTGGCTTAAAGAATGATTATAACAAAGAAACATTCACCTTGAAGCATAAAATTGATGAACAGATGTTCCCTTGTCGATTCATTAAAATAGGTAAGGTTTTTAGCATTATGAAATAGAAATAAATTCTTTATACCATCAGTCAGCAAATTACAGCCTGTGGTCTGAATCCTTTGGAACTCCTGTTTTTTATAATAGGATTTTATGGGAGCGCTGCCACACTGGTTATTCACTGGTTATAATGTCTGTCTTGCATTTGCTCTACAAATTAGTTGCAAGAGACAAAATGTTTACTGCCCTTTGCAGCAGCAGTTTTCTGTTCCCTGCTTTATAAATCTATAAGTGAGAGTTACTTCAAGTGGAACCTTTTCCAGATATTTTTTCGTTTGAAGGTTATCTTAGAAGGTTTAATGAGATAAGTGACTTAGTTCAGCTTTGATTGTTTTATGGAAAGTTTATCAAGTTATTGTAGAGCTTAATATTCTAAAATTAAATACTGATGAATTCCTTAAGGAAGTATATTATGGTTATTTTCTGTTGTTCTTCTTTTAGCCCTCCCCCCAATTCTGTTTTTTCTTTTTCTTTCTTTTTTTTTTTTTTTTAGTGAAATATTGGTCAAACCCATTAAACTGAACTAATTTTGTGGCCCACTAATATGGTACAATGGAAGATTTGAAAAATACTACCTAAGGCATGTATTTATTTAGCAAGTGTTTTAGCGTAAGACAGTATTGTAATGCCTCCTCAGCATTAGTATTTTTAGGGTTATTTTGCTTTTCCTCAGGATTTTTTTTTTTTTTTAAGTTAGAAAAGTTGAAGACTTGACTCAATTTGCAGTCTGCATCTATGTTGCATAGTTGAAAGTATTATGTTAAAATTAAAGTGAATCAGATCCTTCAAAGAATATTAATAAAAGCCAGAATACCATGTTTTGATTTGGGAGAAAAAGTCCTCTTTTGGAACAAGCAGTGTACTCCGTAGTCATTTTTTGCCAACGTATCAAGAGGTGGCCTGTTCATTTCATTGACTCAAATAGTTCTGTTGGGTAAAAAGAATATCTAAGGTCTTAATAAGGACTACTATAGAAGAAAAACTACTTTGATAATAGTTGGGCTATCCAGTGTGTTACTTTTTTTAGACTATGGTTTCTATTGTTACAATAAATAATTGTAAATAAAAACCTGTTTGCTGTTTTCCTATGAGAATTTATGAACAAGCAAATTTTTTTACTAATTTTATCTCTGTTGCTTTTTTTTTGTACTGAGTACTTCTTTCCTCAGTATGCAGACCACCCAGTTCCTACAGACCCTAGCATAGCTTTAATAGTTCTGCATTTGCATATTTCAGATCTAGAAGCAGTAAGATATCTTATATTTTCCTATAATAAATTTAGGTTCTATTAAATTTTAAAGTACTTATTCAACCTGTTTTGCTTCATCACACAAAGTGAAATTTCTCTTTCTCTTTTTATGCTCAGAATCTTTTATTCTATTCTGTGCTTTTTTGCACAGTACCTACAGTCATTGGTTTACTTTGAAGGAAACTACCTACTGCTACTGCTTCTGTAGTTCTCAGTCTTCTAGTATTCATTATAAGTATAAGTAAATGTCTGCTTAGGGAAGTTGTATGGTTTCTTCCCTTAAAAATTATAAAATTATAAAATTATAAAAATTATAAAATTATCTCTTCTGGATAAGTTAGACATTCAGTTGCCCAAAGATAAGAAATTGGACCTCTTTCCAGCCTTTCTATCAGCCTTTAATTACAGAGGATAATGATTTCTTTTACTTAACCCTGGGTTAGTTTTATGGTTTTCAGGCAAAATGTTAATTGGAGCTTTTCAAATAATTATAGACACTTATTAACTCATTCGATATCTAGGATATTAATATTTAGATGACTTCATATTTCTTCTCTGTTAAAAGATACTAATAGTGGTCTGCTGTGTGCTTGCTTTCTAGTCTTCTTAACATTCTTTTGATACATTTTCTTTGAAAATAATATAATGTGAAAATGTGAAACTGAAAGCCTTTATGTTAGGTTAGTATTTTTAGTTTATCACCATGTTTTCTTAAAAAAAAAATCATTCTGAAAAAGTACTTGAGTGATGTGTAGCTCTCTCTTATTGGTGATTTAGCAGATATTTGTTTACCTCCTTGGGATGAATTGTTAGAATGACTTAGATTTCTGTGGATTTTTTTTTATTTTTGCAGACTGGATGGTTGTGGGGGCTTTAGGGAGAAGCTTCAGCTCTGGCTGGATTTGGCATGCATTCTGGATCCTCAGAAGTATTTTGAAGTCTAGAATGAGTACTAAGTCTGGGAGGGGTGCCGTAATGGTGGCCCTTTATGAAGACAGATGGAAAGTTGTTATTTTTAAAAATGTACTACTAAGAGGAAAATTAATATAGTAGTATTAACTCATAATAATAGCTAATATTTATTGATCACTTACTATGTGCTAAATGTTTTGTGTACTCACTAATTCTGTAGTAAAATAGATGCATCCTTTCGGAGTGCTTAGTCTTGAATTTTTAGGATCTTTCAGAACTTTGAAATTCCTAGCATCTATTAATACCTGTTTTAGCCATTTAGATGAGAGCTTCCTAAGTGATACTGCCAAAGCACACTGAATATGCCACAGAGGCATTTTTGTTGTGTTGAGATGTTGACCCTGCTTTGATCCTAGAGTATCAGGAGCTTGCAGCTTCATACCCATATTTGCCATAAAAATATTACCACTTTTGGGGTACCTGGGTGGCTCAGTGGGTTAAAGCCTCTGCCTTCAGCTCAGGTCATGATCTCAGGGTCCTGGGATCGAGCCTCTCAGTGGGCTCTCTGCTCAGCAGGGAGCCTGCTTCATTTCCTCTCTCTGCCTGCCTCTGCCTACTTGTGATCTGCCTGTCAAATAAATAAAATCTTTAAAAAAAAAAAAATTACCACTTTCTACACATGTCATTATGAAAAAAGAAAGAGGCGCTGATCCTGATCATAGCTGTGTCTGATTGTCCAATGAGGAAAATTGGCAGTTGAACTGTAGGATACAAACTCTTAGCTTTAGGATTCGTATTAAGAGTTTTTAATCTTTACTTGAGGTGGGAACAAAGACCTCTTTCTTTTATTTTTTTTTAAAGATTTTATTTATTTATTTGACAGAGACAGAGATCACAAGTAGGCAGAGAGACCGACAGAGAGAGAGGGGGAAGCTGGTTCCCTGATGAGCAGAGAGCCCAATGTAGGGCTCAATCCCAGGACCCTGAGATCATGACCTGAGCCGAAGGCAGTGGCTTAACCCACTGAGCCACCCAGGTGCCCAAAAAAGACCTTTCATCGGGAAGCAAAGAACATGTGCCTGGAGCTGCAGTTCACATTTAGATTTGACATATAATGCATAGTATGTCTATTTGCATTATTGAAGTTATTAATGTCACAGAAATCATTTGTAAAATTTGAAGTGGGTGTACATCACTCTTATTCTGTATATATCCCTTCAATCTGTTAAAAATTAATTGTACTCTTCATTCATCTTTAATATATGATCTTGTGAGATGACTTCCTAATTAACCTCCCTCTCAACATTGTTCTTTGAAAGGCTTTAAGAATTACAATTAATATTATTTTAGAAATATTTCTGTTGGGCCATCTAGCAGAATCTTTCTAAAAATACAATTGCTAAAATGGTTTTTAATGAACATTTTTGAGTGCCTGGGTGGCTCAGCTGGTTAAGCAACTG
>PISX010027165.1:0-23368 GCA_004024625.1 Mellivora capensis | reverse complement strand
ATTCCTGAATTTGCCACGCCCTAGTTTCGGTATTTTAGGCGCACCACTTCTGCACAGTGTCTGGCATTTAGTAAGTGCTGGGGAAGCCCTTGTTTTTTTAGTTATTTTTAACCCCGCAAAAGAGATTTGGAGAGTCATCAACATTAACACTTTTGGCCTCTAGGGGGAGCTCAAGCATCTCGCTCCCTGATGGGTCTCCTATTGCTAAATTCCAGAAGAACCAGGGTGGCTGGTTAAGGCCAAGGGTATTATTGGAGGATGAAGTCTGGAAATGGGGTGTTCCTCGAAACTAGTGCCCCTATGTGTGTCCTCAGGCTGTCTCTCAAAGGGAAGGAGTCCCTACCCAGGCACATGGTAGGTGGGTAAAAGCTTGGGCCCTGCTCACCTGAGCTAGGGATTCAACACAGTGGTTTGAACCCAAGGCCTTAGATGATTATGCTTTAACTAGGGTTTCCCATCAGAACCAACCGGCAGGCTTTTTTGAAATGTGAATGGCTAGAAAATTCTGACTCAGCAGGTTTGGGTTTGATTCCTGAAGCAAGCTCCATGGGGATTCTAATGGGCTCCCTGGTTAATTTCCCAGATATCCTGGCTGCTTATGCCCTGGGGACCAGCACAGAGTACACACCTTTGGTATTGTTTGTGCTACTTCTCTTCCTTCTCAAGGACACTGTCTGCATCCCCAGAATTCTGCATATGTATAGCTATGGCCAGGACTGCCATTTTCTTCCATTTGATGGCTTCGTAAGTGGACAACTGACCCAGGATATGTCAACCGGAATCCTTCCCTAAGATGTTTAGAAATTAGTTTTTTAAAATTTTAAAGATTTTATTTATTTATTTGTTAGAGAGAGAGAACACAGGCAGACAGAGAGGCAGGCAGAGGCAGAGGGAGAAGCAGGCTCCCCGCCGAGCAAGGAGCCCGATGTGGGACTCGATCCCAGGACGCTGGGATCATGACCTGAGCCAAAGGCAGTCGCTTAACCAACTGAGCCACCCAGGCATCCCAGTTTTTTAAAATTTTAAACATAAAATATTTCACTATTCAAAAAATTTCAATATTTCATATGGAAGAATAGGGGATAATAAAATCCTCTGCTCATCACCCCTGTTTAGCAACTGTGAACATTTTGCCGTATTACTTCTATCTGATTTTGCTCTCATCCTAATTCCTTTTCATTACTCTCTTCACTGGCACTAACTCACAGGTGACTCTAAGCTGGTGTCCTGCCCATCTACATTTTGCTACGTTCACTATGTAGCTGTCCATAAAAATATAGTATTATTTTGTACATTTTTAATTTTAAATGAGCTATTAAACTTGCCATTGTGTACATATTTACATGAATGGGATCACTCTCAACTTGTTTCATTCAACATTATTTTCCTAAGATTTGTTCATGTTGCTACATGTAGTCCAGGTTCATTCCTTTTACCTGAGGAAGAGTAGCCCATTGCACAAAAACACCATACTGTCTTAATTTACTCTGCTATTGGTAGACAAACAGATTGTTTCTGAATTTTGTTGCAACTGTAGATAAGCCTCCAATGAGCTGCTTCCAGCCTGTCTCCTTGCATCTAGAAGCAAAATGTTTCTGGGGCATATACCAAGGGGAGGAATTGCTGGGTCCCGGGATGTGTATATTGTCAAGCTGTATTTCCATTTGGTCTCCAAAGTATTTGCACTAATTTGCCCTCCCACAATCTATGTACAAGAGTCTTCATTTCTCCACATTCTTGCTAATAATACTCGGTACTGCCAGACTTTTAAATTTTTGCCCATTTGATTGGTGTGATCTGGTATCTTATTGTTGACCTGTGTGTGTGTGTGTGTGTGTGTGTGTGTTTCCACAATTATGAGTGAAGTTGGGCATCTTTTTAATTTTGCATAGGAAATTCCATTTCCTCTCTTGCATATTTGTTGTTCATATCCTTTGTTCACTCTTCTGCTGGTTGTTTGCCTTTATCTTATTGAAGTTCATTACATAATCTGAATATTAATCCTTTACAGTTTTTTACTTCGAGAATGTTTTTTCTTATTTGTGGTTTTAGAATTTTTTTCATTGAGAACATCTTTCTTTACCGTGGTTTGGACACAGTAATAGACAAAACAATGAAGCAGAAAGGAGAGTCAAATTTATCAGTCTTTTCCTTCATGGTTGGTGTTTCCTCCCTTCTTTCCCTCTGTCTTTCCCATGTGTAAGAACTCTTTCCCTAAACAAAAACATAAGATATTCTCTGAAATAATTCTTCTGATTATTTTAAAGTGTTTGCTCTTTTACATTTAGGACCTCAAGTCACCTAGGTTTTTTTTATATGGCCTTCCATATATATATTTTTTTTTTTTTTTTAAGATTTTTTTATTTATTTGACAGACAGAGATCACAAGTAGGCAGAGAGGCCGGCAGAGAGAGAGAGAGAGAGGGAAAGCAAGGCTCCCTGCTGAGCAGAGAGCCCGACGTGGGGCTCGATCCCAGGACCCTGGCATCATGACCTGAGTTGAAGGCACAGGCTTTAACCCACTGAGCCACCCAGGTGCCCCATATATATTATTTTATATTGGCTCTCACAGAGATGGCCAGTTGTTCCAGTGCCATATGCTACATAGTTCCCCACTGCCCTCACTGACTTGTGAAGCTATCCCTGTCATACAGGGACTTCCAATATTTGTATAATTCCGTGTCGGGTCTATGTTTCTTGTTCTAGTGATCTATTTGTTTATCCCTGTGCCACTCCACACAGTTTAGGTGATCATATCTATGTAAGAAATCTTGACATATGGCAGATATGACCGAGACTGGCTAGCTTTTCACAATACCTGCTTCCTCTTGTTCTTGGGACCACAGCTGGGCTCTGTCTCCCAGCCTCCCTGGCAGTAGGTGTGGCCACATGAGTGAGTTCTGGCCAGTGATGTGAATGGAAACAATGTATACCATGTCTAGGCATTGCCTCCAAAAACTTCCATGCATGTTCCTTCACTCTCTTTCCTTCTCCACCAGCCTGATGCAAACATGCATGGTGCCTTGAAAGGTGGGAACCAAAAATGGAAGAAGACCGGGTCTACACCTTGCTGCTTGAAGGAGAGATGCCCACTGGTCAGGAATACCCATTTTGGATTTGTAGAAGCCAGAAATAAACTTTTATCATGCTTGAGTCATAGAGATGTTGAGGTTTATTTGTTTCAGCTACTGGTCACCCTAATACAGTAGGGCTAAGTATCTCCCTATCCTCCAAATATTTCTCTCCAAAATAGTCTCAGGTATTCTTGGCCCATATCGTCATAGGAATTTTAAGATTAGTTTGCCAAGTTTCTTCAGAAAGCTTTGCTGTGCCTTTGGTTGGAATTCCATTTAATTTCTTTTTTTTTTTTTTTAAAGGAGAACCGAATGTCTAGTCTTACTACTCTGCTGCTGCGTGTGAATATGCAGGTTATTATGCCCTCCCCAAGGACGCGTGGGGCACAGAGGAGTGGAGTTGAAATCCAGGCTGTGTTCTGCTGGCCAAGACTCAGGCCTGGTTCCTGGCTTTACCTGCCTGCAGGGGGCATAGTTTTAAATCCAAACAGAGCCCCGTTTTGCTTGCTAAGCCGCCAGCCTCTAAGACTGTGTGTTGGAGGGGCACCTATTTTTTTTTTTTTAAGATTTTATTTATTTATTTGTCAGAGACAGAGGGAGAGAGAGTGAGCGAGCACAGGCAGACAGAGTGGCAGGCAGAGGCAGAGGGAGAAGCAGGCTCCCTGCCGAGCAAGGAGCCCGATGTGGGACTCGATCCCAGGACGCTGGGATCATGACCTGAGCCGAAGGCAGCCGCTTAACCAACTGAGCCACCCGGCGTCCCTAATTTCTTTTTTTTTTTTTTTTAAGATTTTTTTATTTATTTGACACAGAGAGTGAGAGTACAAGCAGGGGTAGCAGCGGGTAGAGAGAGAGAGAGAGAGAGAAGCAGACTCCCTGCTGAGCAAGGAGCCCAACGTGGGACTCAATCCCAGGACTCTGGGATCACAACCTGAGCCAAAGGCAGACACTTAACCGATGGAGCCACCCAGGTGCCCTCCATTTAATTTCTATATTAATATGTGGAAGCTCACTATCTTTACAACACTGAGCCTTTCCATTGATAAACATAACTGATTTATTTACATGTTATTTTTAGATGTCATTAGATCTTATTTAATTCAATTTTATTAGATCAATACAGATACAGAATTCACTTTTACATAGGTCTTGTGTATCATTTGTTACATTTAATCACAGTTATGTTGATTTTGTTGCCGTTATAAATGAAATCTTTTTCTTTTTCGTACTCTGTGTCCTAATTTGTTGCTGCCGTTGTGTAGAAGCCCCAGTGGTTTTTGAATATTTATCTTGTATCTGGCAACCTTGATAAATTCTCTTTTAGTTCTAGCGATGTCTATTTTTTGGATTTTCTACATAAGCTTTGCGCAGTGGCAGTACGGTAGCCAATGAGATTTATCTGAGGCGTGATTATTGCTAAATGGATTTTCTACATGAAAAATCATATAAAAGATGTTTTTACTTGCTATCCCCACTGCCTAGGACTACTTTATCCCACCCGGTTCACTCCTTCATGACCTTCAGGCCCTTTTCAAATATCATTGAATCAGTGAGACCTTCCCTAACCTGTACAAAATAACGCACACATACACACAGCTTTCTTTACCCCGCGTCCCCTACATTATTTATTTATTTTTTAGGACAGACATATTATAAATTATTGGTTTGTTTTTGTCTGCCTCTTCGACTACAACATAAGCCCTATAAGATCAGGAACTTCATTTTGCTTGTTTCTGTATCGTCCAGTGTTTAGCTAAATAGATACATTTTTATTTTTATTATTTAAAAAATTAGAGAAAGATTTTAAGATTGTATTTATTTTTAGGGGTGCCTGGGTGGCTCCGTGGGTTAAAGCCTCTGCCTTTGGCTCAGGTCATGATCCCAGGGTCCTGGGATCGAGCCCCGAATTGGGCTCTCTGCTCAGTGGGGAGCCTGCTTCCCCCACCCCCTGCCTCCCTCTCTGCCTACTTTTGATCTCTGTCTGTCAAATAAATAAAATCTTTTTATAAATTGTATTTATTTTTAGAAGAGTTTATTTATTTTAAAAAATTTTATTTACTTGAGAGAGAGCATGAGTGAGTAGGGGAAGAGGGAGAGGTTTTTTTTTTAAATGTTTTATTTATTTATTTGAGAGACAGAGAGAGCAAGTGAGCAGAGGGAGGAGCAGAGGGAGAAGGACAAGTAGAGTCTGACATGGGGCTCGACCTTACTACCCTGAGATGATGACCTGAGCTGAAACCAAGAGTTGGACCCTTAACTTACTGAGTCACCCAGGTGCCCCTAGATTTTATTTTTTTTAAAGATTTTATTTATTTATTTGACAGACAGAGATCACAAGTAGGCAGAGAGGCAGGCAGAGAGAGAAGGAGGAAGCAGTCTCCCCGCTGAGCAGAGAGCCCGATGCGGGGCTCGATCCCAGGACCCTGGGATCATGACCTGAGCCGAAGGCAGAGGATTTAACCCACTGAGCCACTCGGGCGCCCCTAGATTTTATTTTTTTAAGTAAGATCTGCACCCAACGTGGGGCTCGAACCTACAACCCTGAGACTTGAGAGTCACATGTTCTACTGACTGAGCCAGCCGGGTGCTCCTTAATAGATATATTTTGTAAAAAAAAAAAAATAGTGTCAAATCTATTCTTACCTTTATTATCGTTCTTCCATGTATTTTTTTCTTTTTTAAAGATTTTATTTATTCTTTTTTTATAAAGAGAGTGAGAGGGTGAGTGAGCACAAGTGAGGGGAGAGGCCGAAGGAGAGAGATAAGCAAGCTCCCCACTGAGCAGGGAGCCCAATGTGGCGCTCAATCCCAGGATCCTGAGTCCATGACCTGAGCCAAAGGCAGACGCTTAACCAACTGAGCCACCTAGCCACCCCTTCTTTTTTTTTTTTTTAAAGCCAATATTTTTTAAAAGGCAAATTCTTTTTTTTTATTGCAATTTTGTCCAGTTTATTTTATTTTTTAAAATATTTTATTTATTTGGGGCGCCTGGGTGGCTCAGCGGGTTAAAGCCTCTGCCTTCGGCTCAGGTCATGATCCCAGGGTCCTGGGATCGAGCCCCACATTGGGCTCTCTGCTCAGCAGGGAGCCTGCTTCCTCCTCTCTCTCTGCCTGCCTCTCTGCCTACTTGTGATCTCTGTCAAATAAATAAATAAAATCTTTAAAAAAATTTTTTTTTAAGATTTTATCTATTTAATTGATAGAGGGAGGTACAGTGAGAGAGGGAACACAAGCAGGGGGATTGGGAGAGGGAGAAGCAGGCTTCCCGTGGAGCAGGGAGTCCAAAGTGGGGCTCCATCCCAGGACCCTGGGATCATGACCTGAGCTGAAGGCAGAGGCTTAACCCACTGAGCCACCCAGGCACCCCAAAAGGCAAATTCTTTTTTTTTAAAGATTTTATTTATTTATTTGACAGAGAGAGATCACAAGTAGGCAGAGAGGCAGGCAGAAAGAGAGAAGGGGAAGCAGGCTCCCCGCTGAGCAGAGAGCCCGATGTGGGGCTCAGTCCCAGGACCCTGGGATCATGACCCAAGCTGAAGGCAGAGGCTTTAATCCACTGAGCCACCCAGGCACCCAAAGGCAAATTCTTTAGAGTAGTTTTGTGTTCACAACAAAATTAGGAGTAAGGTACAGAGATTTTCCTTATGCTCCTTCCCCCCACACATAGATAGCCTCCCCTTATTAATATTTATTCACCAGAATGTTACCTTTTTTTTTTTAACCAAAGGTGAAACTACTTTGACACATTATAGTCATCCAAAGTCTGTAGATTACTTTAGGCTTCACTGTTGGTGTTGGACATTCTGTGGGTTTGGACCAATGTAGAATGACCTATGGCCATTATTATAATAGCATACGGAGTATTTTCACTGCCCTAAAAATCTCTCCACCCCACCCTTGGAATCCACCCTTTTTTTTTAATTGTCTCCATAGTTTTCTCTTTCCAGAATTTCACATAATTGGAATCAAAGAGTATGTAACCTTCTCAGATTGGCTTCTTTTACCTAACAATATGCATTTACACTTTCTCCATGACGTTTCATGGTTTGATAATTCATTTCTTTTTAGCGCTGGATATTGTTCCATTGTCTGGATGTATCTTTGGTTTGTTTGTTTGTTTTTTTCAAAGATTTTATTTCTTTATTTACAATTTCTTTTCTTTTCTTTTTTCTTTTTCTTTTTTTTCTTGGTCAGGGAGAGAGAAAGCGCAGGCGCACACGCAGGGGCAGCGGCAGGCAGAGGGAGAAGCAGGCTCCCCACTGAGCAAAGAGCAGGACTCCACCCCAGGACCACTGAGATCATGACTCACCCAAGGCAGATGCTCAACCAACTGAGCCACCCAGGTGCCCCTTGCTACATTTTTTAAAGGATTTTTGCATCTATGTTCTTAAGTGAAGCTGGCTTATCATTTTTCTTTCTCATACTCTTTTTTCCAATTCTAGTATCAAAGTTATCCTGGCCACAGAAAAGGAGATAGAGGTGAAGCTTTATGCTCTTTCTATTCATGAAACAGTTCAAGACAGGCATTACCTGTTTCTTGAAATTTTGGTCAAACTCATCTGGAAAATATCCAAGTTCTGATGTTTTTATTTTAGGTCAAATTCTTTTTTTTTAATTTATTTGACAGACAGAGATCACAAATAGGCAGAGAGGCAGGCAGAGAGAGGGGGGGAAGCAGGTTCTCTGCTGAGCAGAGAGCCCAATGTGGGGCTGGATCCCAGGACCCTGAGACCATGACCTGAGCTGAAGGCAGAGGCTTAACCCACTGAGCCACGCGGGCACCCTATTAGGTCAAATTCTTAAGTGGCTATAGGTCTATTTGTGTTTTCTGTTTTTTTCTGAAGCTAATATTGATCAGTTTTAGGTTTATAAAGCAGACGTCTATTCCATACAAGTTTAAAATGTATTAGCACAGAGTCATTCGAAGCATTCCTTTATGATCCTTTTCCCCTCCATTGTGTCTGTACTTATGTCTCTTTTTAAAATTTTCTTTTTTTCCCTTCATAAACCTTAACATTATCTACTAGTCTTTTCAAAGAGTTAACTTTTGATTTTGTTGTTAACTTCTGTTTTTTTGTTCTAGTTCATTTTTTTAAATCTACTTGAGTTGAAAATTTGGTTCAAGTTATTTTGAGGCTGTAATTTTCTCTCCAGTATCCACTTTGACACTGTCTACAAGTTTTGGCATGTAGAGTTTTAGTTCCTTTATAAATATTTGTGGTTTTTTTTCAGTTATAAATATGTAAAGTTGATGTTATAAACTCTTCTTTAATCCATTAATAATTTAGAGATGTTTTCCCACTCCAGCTCTCCTTTATTATTAAATTCTAATTTCACAAGTTCTGTGGGATAGTATTTCTTCATAATTTTGTGAGTCTTCTTTTATGTGATAGAATAGGTTGAGGGCTAAAAAAAAGAATAGGTTCATATTTATAAGCATTCCATATATACATGAAGAGAATATATATTCTCCATTTGCTACATACAGAATTCTACAGGGGTTTTATATAACTAATAGTTAATACTGTAGTCTCTGATATCTTCTTTATCCTTACTAGTTTTTTTTTTTCTTATTCCATCTCAAACGTGTTAAAATCTAGTATAATTGGGGATTTGTCAATTTCTGCTTAATGCTTTCTAGGCTATATCAAGTTCAGTGTTATCTTCTCCTGGGAAGTTCACCCACTTTTCTTAATCCTCTTTTCTTTAAAGCTTACTTCACTTAGTATGAACATTGTTATACCAGCTGCTTTTTGGTTGGTATCTACTTATTACTGTATATTTCTGTCTATACATTTACTATTACCTATTTCATTTTTTTAAAGATTTTATTTATTTATTTGACAGACAGAGATCACAAGTAGGCAGAGAGGCAGACAGAGAGTGAGAGGGGGAAGCAGGCTCCCCGCTGAGCAGAGAGCCCGATGCGGGGCTCGATCTCAGGACCCTGGGATCATGACCTGAGCTGAAGGCAGAGGCTTTAACCCACTGAGCCACCCAGGCACCCCACCTATTTCATTTTTTTAAGGTATAAATAGGATATGTAGCTGATTTTGTTTAAAGATTTTTTTTTCATTTTAGAGAAAACACATGTGAGTGGGGGGAGGGGCAGAAGGAGAGAGAATCCCAAGCAGACTCTGAGCTTAGTGCTGAGCCTGCAAGGGGGCTTGATCTCCTGCCCCTGAGATCATGACCTGAGCAGAAATCAGAAGTCAGACACTTGGGGCGCCAGTTGAGCCACCCAGGTGTCCCAGATATGTAGCTGAATTTTCAAACAAATCTGAAAAACTGTATATTTTAATGGGTGAATTTAATGTATTTACATTTATTGTGATTATCATTTTATTTATAATTATTTCTAACATCTATTTTGTATGCTCGCTTCAGCAGCACATATACTAAAACATCTATTTTGTGTCTGTATGTGTCTCTTCACTGAGTTTTTTCTTTGTTCTTTCCTTTCTTCCTGCCTTCCATTGAATTAATCATTTTCTGTTTTCCTTTTAATTGGCTCATAAGTTATTATGTTCTCTTTTTCTTACCTGAGTAGTTATCCTTACGTCTTTTTTTAAAAGATTCTTATTTATTTATTTGACAGAGAGAGATCACAAGTAGGCAGAGCAGCAGGCAGAGGAGGGGTGGGAAGCAGGCACCCTGCTGAGCAGAGAGCCCGATGTGGGGCTCGATCCCAGGACCCTGAGATCATGACCTGAGCCGAAGGCAGAGACCCAACCCACTGAGCCACCCAGGCGCCCCTATCCCTACATCTTAACATAAGTAATTGATGTAACAAAGTCAGGAGTTAATAATCAATATCTCTATCATTGTTCATAACAATGTAAGGACTAAGATATGTAATTTATATATCAACCCCATCATCTATTTTTTTACTGTCCAGCATTTAATGTCACCTTATTCTTAACTCTCCCATTAGTTAGTTAGCTGTGTTTTACGGCTAAGGCTTACTATATTTTATCAAATCTAAGATGTCATCGATTGTAAGAAACACTATTATTTTATGTACCTCTACGAAAAAGGAGGAATGACATCATCAAAAATGGCAATTTTAAGGACCTCTGAAAATTCCCTCCTCCATAAAAGTAATGAAAACACTGGCAAAAATTGTCAGAAACAACTTTTTTCAGAACTTGGGAAATTAACCAAAGACTTGCAGCAATCTAGGAAACATTTATTATTATTTTTTTAAGCCAATGGCTGCATCTCAGTAAGAACAGCAAGCTTTATAGCATTTTAACTTTCACTATTCTCATCTCCCCTCTCCCTGGCTCTGCTCTAGCCCTTTCCCTGTGACTATGGTAAATGCCCCTTCAAAGTCCCATTCCCAGAGAAGACTCAAATTACTACACTCAGAAATTAGAACGAACCCTACTGACCTTGCAGAAATAAAAAAAAGATTATAAAGGAATACTACAAATTAAATAATCTAGAAGACTAAATATTTCTAGAAAGATATAAACTATTGGGACGCCTGGGTGGCTCAGTTGGTTAAGCGGCTGCCTTCGGCTCAGGTCATGATCCCAGCTCATGATCAGTCCTGGGATCGAGTCCCGCATCGGGCTCCTTGCTCGGCAGGGAGCCTGCTTCTCCCTCTGCCTCTGCCTGCCACTCTGTCTGCCTGTGCTCTCTCGCTCTCTCTCCCTCTCTCTCTGACAAATAAATAAATTTAAAAAAAGAAAGATATAAACTATTGAAACTGGCTTTTTGTTTTTGTTTCTCTAGTGAGGGAGAGAGGGAATCTTAAGCAGGCTCCAAGTTCAGCACAGAGCCCAACGCAGGCCTCCATATCACAACCCTGAGATCATGACCTGAGCCAAAATCCAGAGTCAGACATTTAACCAGCTGAGCCACCCCTGTGCCCCAGGCTTGTTTGTTTGTTTGTTTGTTTGTTTTATAAGTTGAATAACTGAATAGACCCATAACAAGTAAACAGGCTGAATTAGTAACCAGAAACTTTCCACAAAGAAAAGCCTAGAAGCAGATGGTGTCACCAGTGAATTCAACCGAATTTTTTTTAAAAATTTTATTTATTTATTTGACAGAGATCACAGGTAGGCAGAGAAGCAGGTGGAGAGAGGGGAAAGCAGGCTCCCTTCTGAGCAGAGAGCTTGATGTAGGGCTCGATTCCAAGGTCCTGGGATCATGACCTGAGCTGAAGGCAGAGTATAACCCACTGAGCCAACCAGGCACCCTTCAACCAAATTTTTATTTATTTTTATTTTTATTTTTTTAAAGATTTTATTTACTTATTTGACAGAGAGACATAGTGAGAGAGGGAACGCAAGCAGGAGAGCATCAGAGGGAGAGGGAGAAGTAGGCTTCCTACCTAGCAAGGAACCCGATGTGGGGCTCAATCTCAGGCCTCTGGAACCATGACCTGAGCCGAAGGCAGACGTTTAACGACTGAGCCACCCAGGCGCCCCTCAACCAAATTTTTATAGGAAAGTTAACATAAATCCTTCACAAACTTTTCCAAAAAAAAAAAAAGAGAGAGAGAGAGAGAAAGTGTTTCTTGCTCATTCTGTGAAGCTAGTGTTATCATGACATCAAAACCAAATAAAAACATCACATGAAAAGAAAACCTATAGACAAATATCCCTTATGCATATACATATGAAAATCCTTAACAAAATGCTAGGAGACCAAATTCATCAACTTGAAAATTATGTACGCCGTGACCAAGTAGGATTTGTTGTAGGAATACAGACAGGTTCAACATATGAAAACTAGTCAGTGTTATAGTCCATGTTAATGGAATTAAGGACAAAAGCCACATGATCCTCTGGACATCTTGGCCTCTGTCATCACCATATTTGACCACAAAGACCATCACAGAATAAGCGCAGCTAACACATTCCCACCTCCACGTTCCTCTTTAGACAACTCTACTCAGGGAAGAGATTCTGCGATAGGTAGTTCTTAGCTTAACCAAGTTAACAACCGAACATTCCAGCACAGGGAATGCACCGGCTCTGTAGCTTGTAAGTTTACAAGTTAATAATTTCTTTTACTTTTTAATTTAAATTCAACTAGCCAAAACATAATACATCCTTAGTTTCAGATGTAGTGTTCAGTAATCTATCGGTTGCGTATAACACCCAGTGCTCATCGCATCACGTGCCCTCCTTCATGCCCGTCACCCAGGGACCCCATCCCCCTACCCACCTCCCCTCCAGCAACCCTCAGTTTGTTCCCTAGAGTTAAGAGTCTCTAAGAGTCTCTCGTGGTTTTTCTCCGTCTCTAATGATTTCCCTTTCTGTTTTCCCTTTCTTTCCCTGTGGTCCTCTGCCCTGTTTCTTTCTTTCTTTTTTTTTTTTTAAGATCTTATTTATTTATTTATTTATTTGACACAGAGAGAGAGAGATCACAAGTAGGCAGAGGCAGGCAGAAGGAGAGGGGGAAGCAGGCTCCCCGCTGAGCAGACAGCCCGATTCGGGGCTCGATCCCAGGACCCCGAGACCATGATCCAAGCTGAAGGCAGAGGCTTAACCCACTGAGCCACGCAGGTGCCCCCTCTGCCCTGTTTCTTATATTCCACATAGGAGTGAAACCATATACTGTCTTTCTCTGATTGACTTTACAAGTTATCCTTTCAGCCATTGATTAAGACTCCTTTGCTCTGTGAAAAATCCCAGCTTGGGTCAAGGGGCACAAGTCCTCCTGGTAAAACAGCTGGGTGCTTTGGAAATGCCCTGGAAATCTAGGGGCATTTGTCGGAGAAGGGAGCTCATGCAAAGCATCAGGCACAAAACTCCCTCAGCTGGTTTTGTGCCAGTCGGGGACCTTGGAGAGCTGCTCTCTGCTAGTGAGAAGCACCTTGTTCACAGAGAGAGTTAAGTCCCTTCCACGGAAGGAGCATGGCTGCTCCACTCTCGGGTGCCAGGATGGCAGGCACTAAAGTGGAAAATGGAAATCCTTGTCACCCGCTCTGTAGATTTCCACCATGTGCCACTCACTACTTTAGGCTTCAGCACTAGCGCGAAGTCCGCTTTCCAGGAACTTGCACATTAGAAGGTTTTAATGGTCCCCAAAGGAAGAAGGGATCAGAAATAAATGAGGCTACTGGTACCCACAAGACAAGTAGCTTTTCAGGTCACCAGACCTAACAGTCACCAGCAGGATGCTCGTTGCTGAGCCAGCCGCCTGGGCAACCTACACCGACCATTACCCCACAGACTCCCGCGGTTCACTCGAAAAGATTTCCTGTCTGTTGCCCCATGAAGAGATTGCTCTGTATTCTTCTAGGTGATGGTCAGTCAGCCACAAGAGCGTGCCCAGGAGAGGCTTAGGAAAACGAAGGGTAAGATACGCATGGGTCCTAGAGAGATAAAGCCCAGGGAAACAGGCTCAGCCAAGCACGTGGGGAGTCAAGACAGCAAGGACCATCAGGCTAGTGCCTTTGTTGGGGGTCAGGGTGGGTCCAAAGGAAAAGGGACAAGGGGATGTTGCTGGTACAGTCCAAACGTGCATTTTCATTGTCGCGGTCATTTCTTTGGTGCATTTGAAGCTCGGGGTTTGGGGGAGGGCAAAGGGGAACTTGCGATCCAGGACAACCTTATCGCACTTGGTCACCTGGGACCACACCTGTGGTCACCTGGGCCAGGTGCTTACTTATAACCTGTAGGGGATGTAGAAACGGTAGTAGGAGGTGGGGAGTGGGGGAGGGGTGGTGGAATATGAGGTTTCAAATTGAGGATGCAGAGTCAGAGAGAGGGTTGGAGAGGCTTCGAGAGGATGGGAGGCAGACCTGAATCTCTACAGTGGTTCGAACTCAGGCAAACCCCCCCTGGGTCTTCTGTCCCTCCTTTCCTTCCTGCTTTTCTTCCTCCCTGTATCCCTCTCCAGGAGAGACGAGGAAGCTGGGCGGGCTGTGGCTCAGTGGTTAGCCGTTATATATTACTGGTCACATATTTTACACTCCGCAGCATGAAAAAAGGGCATCAAACTGCAATTAAATGTCTGAACTGTTGCTATTTTGGAAATTAAAACAGCCTGCATTATCCTCGGTGCAACTCCGATTACAGACTCGGGGCTGAGGAGCCGTTATTCCCACCACTTTAGCCGACTTCTTTCCCATAAAAACCCGTTGTTAATGGGTCCCCGGGGACCTCTGAAAATAACAAGATCTGTAATAAAGAAATTAATAACATGCAGAGCAGGCCACAGCTAAAAAGCTTTTTAGAATACATTAATGGTTCTGTTCAGAATGAGGAATGCTTGCACCCAAAAACCTCCTGTCTTTGGTTTCTTGGTACCACGGGGTGGGGTAGGGGGCTTCCCAGCTGCAGGGGCAGGACGGTGGAATGTCCCTGAGGATCGCAGAGGCAGAGCTAGGTACTTCCCAAAGTCAGTGTCCTCTGCTGGCTGCCTCTCACTCCCCTCCGGCCTCTGTCTTGGTCCCCTCCTGTCAGCCTTCCCTCCACCCTCCTCTCTCTTCCCTCCCTCTCCCTTTCTCTCTCCCTCTCTCTCTCTCTCTCTCCCTCCTCCTACCCCCCTCCCTCTTTCTCCCTCCCTCTCCTTCTCCCTCTGCCTCTCTCTCTCCCTTTTCCTCTGTCTCTGTCACTTTCGGTCTCCATCTCTTCTTTCTCATTATGACTTTTTCTTTCTCTCTCCCCCATCTCCCTTCCTTTATTGCTGTCTCTCTCTCCTTTGTTCAGCTCTGTGCCTTTATGTGAAATTCCTTCTCTCCATCCATTAATGACTGCTTCTGTATTTCTGTACCTCTGCTTCTTACTGTGTTTCTCTTCTCACTTTGTTTTTCCATTTTCTCTCTCAGTTCACACTCTATCCCTTCCTCAACTTCTATCTTCAGTTGAATGCTTCCGTGACTCTACATCCCTATCTGCCTCCCTATCTGTCATCTATCTATCACCTAGCTAGCTTGCTTTCTCTCTCTCAATCACCTTTCTTCCTTGGTCTCCCCCTCTCCCCCCCCCACTTCCCTTTGCTCATCCCTCCCGGCCCTGGCTCCCCTATGCCCTCTTTCCTTTGCCTGTCCTGTACCACTCAGAGCTCCACACGTGCTCTGTATTTAGGATTTTCCTAAAGAGATTTTATGTGGGAATTAAGTGGCCACAAAGAAAACACAGCTGCCTGGGAAGGGTCAGGTTCCCCTGGAATTCTGTGTCCCCACTCCATGTGGGGGCCAGGGGGGTCTTTGGCAAGGGTGCAAGATCAGCCTCAGGAGGGGTGAGGTGATTCTCCACACCTTGCCGTCCACTAGTGTTGAGGACAAGAGCTTTGGAATTAGACAGGCTACGTTCCAGCCCCATGTCCTTACCCATTTCCTCACTGGCTGTGGGACCCAGAGCAAATCAGTGAAACTCTCTGAATCTCAGTTTCCTCATCTGTGTAATGGGGATAAGAATAGGGAGGCAAATAATTTGAGCAATTCTACCATTTTTGCAATCTACCATGGTGTGGCACGTGGAAAACAAAAAAACAGGACGGCAGCAATCTCTCGCAAGCAACTTTGCAGTTCGTCCCGTCAAGGGGTGGAGCCTGACCGCCCATCCTTGTGACTGCCCATCCAGGGCTGTCCTTGCGACTTGCTATGAACGAAGGAATCCGGTGGAGTGAATCCGGGTTCTATGGCTCAGAACATTCTCTTCCTTGCTTTTAAGTACACTTCTTTTTCAATGAACTTATTTTATAGACCTTTTTCTGCCATCTCCAGGATCCGATGAAAGGTGGTGGGTTTCCACTGCTCAGTTAAGTCTCTACCAGAGGAGTGGATTTCCTGGCCCACTGGTAACCGAGCGTGCAGTGACAGGTGGCCCTGAAGGCTCAAGGGGGGAGTGGGGGAGAGCCCTTGAAAGTCTCTGGTACAGTCCCGTCTGCACCTTCACCTGTCAGCACCCAGAATCCAGGAAGGATCATCCACAGGCTGGGCAAGGTCATGATGAATTCCAAGAGATGCCCGTAGAGGAGAAGGGCCACCTTCAGCCACAGCCTGTCCCACATTCTCCTCCTTCTGAACCTCTTGTCTCTCCTGCGCTGCTTCTTTCTCTTCCTCCAGCCCTTGCAAATCCTCCCCATGTTGGTTAAAAGTCCTAGTTATAGTGATTTTTGTAAACGACTAGTTTAAACCAAAGGGGGATTTATTGGCAGAATCTTGGAGAAGAAGCTGGTAAACCACCAGGCTGGGAAGGGCAGGGGGCAGCTAACCCTTAACAACAGGCACCAGGAATGGAGCCACCGTGGGCTTCTCTCCATCTCATCGCTGCTTCTCTCTGCACCCCTGCTTCACCCTCCTCTCCCGCCACACACCTGCCACCCCTGTCCCTCAGCCCATAGGTCCACGCAACAGAACACGGCCACCAACGGCCCCAGAGTGGGTCACGTCACAGCTCTGGATGTCCAGAGACTGACTCGGGTCTAGATCCAAGATCCTCCGTGTGGCTGGGACTCACCCGCTGAGTGTGGGCGGACAGCTGTGGACACTGGGACATGTCCCCATCAGAGCCCCCTCCACGGAAAAACTTGTTGCCCCACCGCAGAGAGGGAAGTTAGCTGCCGGCCTCTAACTGTTAATTCTTTCAGGTCTGCCTCAGTTTTTGAGCCAAGGTCATGTTCTTGGGGTGGCGCCAGCCAATGACGGTGGCCCTGCAAGGTTGTGGTAGAAGGATCCGGGATGGGACTCCTCCCATTGAGCCTTGGTCCTGGAGCTTTGGGCTGGGTCAGCACAGACTTTATCAGGCCACAGTCACAATCTGTGCCTCCCACCCACACCTTCTTCCTCCTCCTGTCTCCCTTCCTGGAGCTTACCCCTCAAAGGACCATCTGCATTCCTAACCCTCTCAGGTCCTGCCTCCCTGAGGACCCAAGTGACAAAGCACCCACCCACTGGCATTCCCCGAGCACCCCACAGAGCTGCCCTCACAGAGACCACCTGTCCGGGAGGGCGGATTGCCCAGAAGAGCACATGCCCAGGACACTCCATGTCCCCTGATCTCTAGTTCTCGATTTTTAAAAATTAATTAATTAATGTTAAATTCTGATAAAATACACCTCGCATAAAATGTACCATCTTACTTATTTCTAAGTGTGCCCTTCAGTGGTACTAATCACAGTCCCGCTGTGCAACCCTCCCCATCATCCCCCCGCAGAGCGTTTTCATCTTGCAAAACTGAAACTCTGTCCCAATTAAACACTAACATCCCATCCCACGTACCACCCCCTCCCCCAACCCCCGCCAGCCTCTGAATGCCACCATCCTACTTTCTGACTCTGAACTTGATGACTCTAGGGACCTCCTATAAGCAGAATCATGCAGTACCTGTCCTTTTGCAAGGGACTTGTTTCACTTAATGTAATGGCCTCCAGGTACCTCTGCATTGTCATTCCTTTCCTTTTTAAGATTGGATGATATCCTGTGACCCACCTGCTGTCCACTCATCCGTCAGTGGACACGAGCATTGCTTCCGCATCCCGGCTGCTGTGACTAATACCGCTATGAGCGTGGGTGTGTGAGTATCTTTGGAGTCCCACTTCCAGCCCATTTGGATAAACACCTAGAAGCCAAATGGCTAGATCGTGAATTCTCGGAGGAACCGCCAGACCGTTTCCCATAACAGCTGCACCATTTCATGTTCCCACCAACCACCACCTTTTCGCTCAGCAAATGTAATGACCCTGCAGTGCTTTACAAATTATTAAGACGATAAAGCTTATGTTATGTGTATTTTGCCACGATTCCTCCACATCCTCAGCAACACATGCTAGTTTTCTCGTTTTGTTTGTGGCAGAAACCCTAATGAATACAAAGTGGCAGGTCTGTATTTCCATCGGGAGGGGCCCCCAGCCATTCCCACTCCCCCACCCACCATAGGCTGAGTGCCTGGGGTCCTCGAGGCTGTGCTAAGCTGCCAAGATCCCCCACTGGGACCAGAAGTGTTGCCTGCTGAGGGCTCACAATCAACCTCAGGCCCAGCAATCACCCTTGGCCTCTGGGACCTCCTTCGGGATGGCCAACGTCCAGTGACCTCTTAGTGCAAAAGTTCAAAGCCTGGCCTCCTTGCCTCCACCTGGCAGGACTCTTGGAAGGGCCATCCCAGCTCCAGAGCTCCTGCTGAGATCAGCTGAAGTCTCGGTTGTAACCAGATGGCCATTCAGCAACACCTCTGCCCGATCTTGTTTCCCTTACTCCACCTCCTGAGGCCCGAGGGGACCAGGGAAAGATATCAACCCTCTAGGAAGCCAAGTTGGAGAACCACAGCACTAGACGCCGAGGTGGTCCCAGTCAGATGGTGGAGGCTCGAGCCAAGGGTATGATCAGCCTGCAGCAGTGTCCAAGCTGCCCAACCTCACATCTCTGGGCTGTGGGCTCTGTGTTAAAAGTGGCCCCACCTCAGTGGACACTTGTCCCGTATGTCCCCAGGCCCCGCGAGGCACTGACCGACTCCTGTCTACCCTTCAGTCCTTCAGTTTCCTGAGGACCTGCGCCTCTACCTCGACCACCAAGAGCTTCATGGAACGGGCTTCCTCACCCAGACGCTGACCTCCAGTCTTGGTGCCTGTGAATCATGCATGTCACACCGTGATTGGCTCATGCTGCCTCTCTGGGAGGAGTGCCCTTCCCACTGTGGCAAACTCCTCCTCCTAGCATCCTTCTTGATCCAACTCAGGAGACCCCCCCCTTCCAGAAGCCTCTCCTGACTCATCTCACATCCTCACCAGGAGAAGCCCCTCCTCTTTTGTGTGCCTGCCACAGCCCCTGATCCTCACCCACACCTGCCTGTGTCCGGAGTCACAGGGCATGCCGGGAGGCTCGCTTTTGTTCAGCTGTCTGCACACCTGCCGACAGGAAAGAGAGCCTGGCAGCAGGGCAAGGGCTAGGGGAGGCAAGGGAGGCACACACAAAATGCAAGGAGGCCTCGCTTATAGGTGCCAAGTCCACACCTGTAGCCCTCTGAGAGCGAGGCCTCCTTGCATTTTGCTCCTTGGGCACCTGGCCCGCCTTGCCCCCGTCCCTGCCTTGCCTGTGACCATAACAAGAGCCACACTTAACCCTTGTGAAGTTAGGATGTGCAGGGTACAGAGCTCGTCATTTTGCAGGCATGAAGTCATTAATCCACACAACTCAGCTCTGAGACACGAATCTCAATGTCTCCGTGGTGTAAATGAGGATACCAAGGCACAGAGAGGTGACTGAATGCTGAGCTGGCTCAGGCATTTTCTCCCAGCTTGGCCTGGCACCTCGCCGTCCTGCTCTGGAGAGGGAGTCCCTTCCCACCGCTGTTCCTACCACTGGGCCTTGGCACATGCTGTGGCCAGCGCCCAGCTAGTCCTGCTGGTGCCCCCTGCTCCTGGATCATCACAACAGCCATATCTGGTGGGTGCTATGGTTCTCCTGACTGTACAGGTGAAGAAACTGAGCCTCAGAGAGGTATGGTGCCCCCCCAGCCCCCCACCCCCACCTCAGGCCACCCAGGGTGTCTGGGGCAGGCCAGGGGACACTTCTCTTCTCCTGTCTCCCCCTAGAACTCCTCTGTGAGACCTTCTACCAACCCTCACCTCATCAGGTATTTATGGTTTTGCCCGTAAAAGGACAAGCCATCCCGATAAGATAGAAACGTTTTATAGGGCAACAAAAATATAGATAAAATTTTATAGTGCAAATCAGGAGGAGGAAAGTATTAAGTTCCACAAACACCTTTAAATTTTAAACAGCCCCCATTGCAGGGTCCCTGGAGCCAAACTTAAATAATGGATCAGAAAGGGGATAAATCTCCCTAGTCCCCTGTGTGGCAGTGGGAGAGACCTGATCGACAAACAGACAGGAAGGGGGGTGCGGGTGGCCGCTCGGTGCAGTGCTGGGGCCTGGCGGGCCGCAGTGCGGGCAGAGAGCCTTGTCTTTATTGTACTTATAAAATATACATGGCCCTTTATTGAATTGCCTGCTGTCGAAATCTGCAAGAATGTTATTGCCTTTTACTGTCCTGGAGAGAAGCAGAGCAGCAACATCTGTGTAATTTCATAAGATGCAGGAGCCATAAATCTGATTGTGCTGGATATAAGATCGATCGTAAAAAATCACGCATTGAACAGAGATTGGGGATGCCGAGAAGCAGCAGGGGCTGGTGCAGCTTCGTGGGGGGGGGGGGGGGCGCAGGATGCGCTGCTCCACACCTGCCATGTGTGGTCACAAGCGGGGCCTGGCCAGCAGGTGCATTGGAGGAATCAGACCCTCCCTGTGGGGTCAGGACCTCATCGGGTCCTTGCCCTCTGCAGGGAAAGGAGGTGGGGTCCAAACCCACCCAGGCCCATAGGAGACCTTCCCAAAGAAGGGAAGCAAGAGCTGGAAGAGGGGACCCAGGATTCACTGTCCTTGATACATAAGAAGGACAGATGGATGTAGACACACTTACTCGGTCACCCCAATATCAGGGACACAGGTACAAGCAAGAAATGCTCCAACCTCTGTCGCAACCTGCCTCGTACCACTACCCACAATGACCCAGCTGTCCGATCCATCCCTTGTATAAACCTTGTTTTTTTTTATCTTCGTAAAAAAGTGCAAGTTCTTTTGGATATATGTATGCATATATTGTCAAGTCTATGGAGGGCGTGGTGGAGATGAGCCATCCACTGGGCTCTCTCATATACTCCCTCTGATCCAAACTGCCCTTTCCATTTGTGGGCTGTCCCCTGCAGGGCAGAGCCTTCTGGGAAGTGAGACCACCCCTGTACTCTCCCTACAGGCAGGCCTATGGAGCCAAGAAAGCCCAGAAGAAGCTGGGTGAGGTGTGCTCAGTTCCTGTCCCCAAAGGCACTGATCAAGTGTCACCCCCCTTGGAGCAGAATCAGGGAGGGGTGCAGAGAGAAGCCGGGAGTGTTCCTCACGGAAACCTGCATCCAGAAAGCAATGACAGTGTCTTCATCCCTGGCCTCTCTTCTTGAGATGAAGTCCCAAGAGACTCTCAGAAAGTGTGAAAACATGAGAAAGGTTTGCCCAGGGCTTCTCTGCTCTCTGAATGCTTATAAACTACCTTTTCCCAACCACAGTTGCCTTCACCCTACACATGAGTGAGAAGGGGTGAGTTTTTGAAGGGCAAGAAAATGATACAGAGATGGGAGTTGGTTGCTACCAAAGAGATGGACTTCCAGCAGCACTCCATCAGTTATCTGTTGCCGCATAACACAACACCCCAAAACTTAGGGGTTTGAAACAAGAATGTTTGTTATCTCATAACTTCTTGAAGGTCTGGAATCCTACAAAGTGTGGCTGGGTGAGAAGTAGCTAATGTCACCTACCACTACCACCTTCCTTCCTGGGACATAGACGTTCTGTCTGGAGTGGTGGCAGCCACCTTGTGACCATAAGATGACAACCATAAAGAAAGAAAAGCCCACCAGCTGAGAATATTAAATTAGAAAGACAGAAAGAACTTTGAAGGTTTCATTGATCATGGGGTCAACCACCACAAGCAGCCAGCTTGTTCCAGACTTCTTTTTACACGAGAAAAAAAAAAGTGATTTACTTGAGCCAATGTTCACTGGGTTCTCTTTTTTTTTTTTTTTAAGATTTTTTATTTATTTATTTGACAGAGAGAGATCATAAAAAATCACGCAGAGAGGCAGGCAGAGAGAGAGGAGGAAGCAGGCTCCCCGCTGAGCAGAGAGCCCAATGCGGGGTTCGATCGCAAGACCCCGAAACCATGACCTGAGCCGAAGGAAGAGGCTCAACCTACTGAGCCACCCAGGCGCCCTAGAACTATTAGGTTCTCTTTTACCTAGGTAGCCAAATGCATCCTCCATGCAGCTGATAGTGGTAGCCAATAGAAAAAAAATCCAGCTTTGAAATGGGTCTCCCCTGCATGATGTGACGCAGTTGCTAACGTACAGATGCAAAAGGGCAGAGAGAAATGAAAATTCTTTTAAAAAGGAATGCCATCCAATTTGGCAGGAGTGTGGGGAAATGATCATTCTTATGTACTGTTGGTGGAAGTATAAATCGGTTTAGCCTTATTAGAGAGTAATTTAGCTATATCTATTATACCATAAAATGCATAAACTCTCTGACCTAGAAGCCTCACTTCTATAAATCTATCCTACAGAAATAATCACATGCGTGTGTAACGTGATAAGCATAAGAATGCTCATTGTAGCATTGCTTCTAAAATAGCGAACATTGGAAGCACTCTCTATCTCCAACAGCAGGCACACAGTTAAATAAATTATGGTTTAAGTCTGTGCCATCCTGTATGATAGCCACTGGTCACATGTGTTTCCTCGGCACTTGAAATGTGACTAGTTCACAGGTCCATTAGTGTAAAATACAGGCTGGATTTCAGAGAATATATTTTTTTTAAGAGAGTATCATTATTTTTTTTTAAGATTTTATTTATTTATTTATTTGACAGACAGAGATCACAAGAGACAGGCAGAGAGAGAGGAGGAAACAGGCTCCCCGCTGAGCAGAGAGCCCGATGTGGGGCTCGATCCCAGGACCCTGAGATCATGACCTGAACCGAAGGCAGATGCTTAACTGACCCAGCCACCCAGATGCCACCATGAATATTTTTAAATAGTGTAAAAAAAAACCCTCAATAGTAAATATTGTTTACATGTTGAAATGATAATATTTTGGACCCATTGGGTTAAGTAAAATATATTATCAAAATTAATTCCATTTGTTCCATTTCCTTTATTTCGATGCGGCTACTAGAAAATTGAGCGGGATCCCTGGTGACTCAGTTGGTTAAGCATCCAACTCTTGGCTTTGGCTCAGGTCATGATCTCAGGGTCGTGAGATCGAGCCTCAGGCTGGGCTTCACACCCTGAGTGAGGCCCCATGCTCAGGACAGCAGAGTCTGCTCGAGATTCTCTCTCTCCCTCTCCCCCTCCCCACCACTCATGTGCGTGTGTGCTCTCTTACTCGCGCTCTCTCTCTCCCTTCTCTCTCCTTCAAATAAATAAAATCTTTAAAATCACATATGTGGCTCACGTTATATTTCTACTGGACTGTGCTGTTTTAAATAGAGATGGAAAAACTACACAGCCCTTAAAAGAGTGAGGAAGAAGTGAATACACATTTGGGAAAATGCCCACAATATATTTCAAGTTAATAAAGAATGTGTACTCTTTTAAAAAAGAGAGAGAAAGAAAGAAAGAAAAAAGAAAAGGGGCGCCTGGGTAGCTCAGTGGGTTAAAGCCTCTGCCTTGGGCTCAGGTCATGATCCCAGGGTCCTGGGATCGAGCCCCGCATCAAGCTCTCTGCTCAGCAGGGAGCCTGCTTCCTCCTCTCCCTCTGCCTGCCTCCCTGCCTACTTGTG
>PISX010027164.1:0-23472 GCA_004024625.1 Mellivora capensis | reverse complement strand
TGCAATGCTCTCTGTTGGCCCAGAAATCTCGAAGTGCCTCATATTCTGGTGCTGCCTTCAACTATCTGGAGACCTTGAGCAGGTCACTTAGTCTCTCTGTGTCTCAGTTTCTTTGTCAGTAAACTAGGCATGATAATAATAACAAGGTCTTTCTCACTGGGTTGTCATGGGGATTGAATGAGTTCATAGACCAACGGTGTGTAGAAATGTGCCCGGCATTAGTCCTTGTCAGCATGAAGCTCTTGGCTGTGAAGGAGACTGAGGAGGTCTTAGGTCTGGGCAAAAGCAATGGCTTCCTCCTTCAGCCCCGGGGTGACACTGCCCGCAGAGACCTTTAAGGGGGCACAGGCTCACAGACCCCATGGTGCCTTAAGCCCTTGGAGGAGAGGCTCCTGGGCATTTGTAGTGAAAAGCAGGATCTCTCAGACTAGGAGGTGAGGCTACCCTGGCTTTGCTGGGGTTAAGTCCAACCAGAACGTGTTTATTTTCCCCTGTGTCTGGAAGGGCCTCTCTAGTCTCCATGACAACGTGATTTCCTGTCCTGGTTTTCCCTTGGACGAGATACCTGCTGAATGCAGAGGCGTCTGGGCTAAAGCTTGGGGTGGAGGCCAGGGTTGAGGCAGGCCACTTTAACTGACTCCCCCACGCCGGCCGGGTGGGCCGTGCAGCTCGGGCCCATGTCACAAGAACCTTTGTTTACCAGCCCAGACATCCAGCTTGAGGGTGACGTCATGGAATCCAACCCGGAATCCTTGCTACGCCCCATTTTCTCTCTGTCTTCCTTTTCCAGGGTTTTGTTTCCTCCTGCGGCTGAGGACACAGAGGCTCACACGCATCCCCAGTTTCCAAAGAATATTTGGAATTATTAGTCCCCCTTATTTCTGTTCGTACCCCGAGTCTGGAAATTTCACTAACAGTCATTCATTCATTCATTCATTCATCCTTTCTTTCTTTTTTTTTTTTTTAGTAGTTTTATTCACTCAACAAACACTTGGGTATTGGATTAAATGCCAAAACTGTGCTGGAACTGAAGAAAGGAGCCAAATGGGTTGGATCTTTAGTCTTGAGGAGCCTGTCCACTTGAGAGTGGGGACAGGCATGTGGATGGCTACACACTATGCAGAATGCCTGGTGCCTTGACAGAGGGCTCTGCAGGATGGTGTGGAACCGCGAGCGGGACGCTGGGCCTCTGCTGCCTGCCTGCATTCAGAGTCAGCTCCTAAATTCCATGGCCTTGGGCAAACCCTGAGCCTAAGCCTGAGCTTGAGCCTCAGTCTTCTCATCTGTAAAATAGGGATAGCCACTTGGGGCATGACATAGCATATTGGCTAGGAGTCTGCCTTCTGACATGGCATTGACTGGTTCAGGTCTCCGCTATATCATTTACCAGCTCTGTGTCCTTAGGCAAGTTAGCTAACCTCTCTGTTCAGTGGGGACTGTCCAAGCACCTGCTGCACAGAGCTGCTTGAGGTTTAAATGAGTGAGTGCAGGCATCTAGGGCAGTACTCTTAGATCTGTTGTATTATTGCCACAACCTCAAGGGACCCCGGACCCAGAGGAGGGAGATGTTCAGTCTCTGTGGAGAGTTGGAGGTTGAGCAGTGCGAGAGGCCCTACCAGAGGAGGTAGCATCTAGATAATTAGCTACTTAACATCTATACCACCCCCTACTTCCCTGAGGTCGGGAATCATATCTGCATCATTTCCCCATCTTATCCCCACCTCCAAACACAGTCTGTGGAGTAGGAGATCAGTGAAAATGTGAACAATTGAATAGCCAAAGGATGAGTCTAACCTCCTTGTCATGCATACAATTTGACTAATACTCACTGTGATGGTTAATTTTTACATGTCACCTTGACTGGGCCACAGGGTGTCCAGATACTTGGTTAAACATTAGTTCTGGATATGTCTGTGAGAGTGTTTTTGGATGTGTTTACCATTGGAACTGGTACACTGAGTAAAGCATATTGCTCTACCTGGTGTGGGTGGGCCTCATCTAATCTGTTGAAGGCCTAAACAGAATAACAGGCTGAATAAGAAAGAATTTTCTTTCTCTGCCTGACTGTCTTTAAGCTGGAACATAAGTCTTCTGCCTTCAGACTCAGACTCAGGCTGGGATTTATACCACTGGCTCTCCTGGGTCTCAGGCCTTCAGACTCAGACTAGAACAATAGCGTCGGTTCTCCTGGGTTTGGATTTCTCATCCTCCATAATCATGTGAGTCAATTCTTTATCATAAATCTCTCTCTCTCTCTTTTTTAAAGATTTTATTTATTTATTTGACAGACAGAGATCACAAGTAGGCAGAGAGGCAGGCAGAGAGAGAGGAGAGGAAACAGGCTCCCCGCTGAGCAGAGAGCCTGATGCGGGGCTCGAACCCAGGACCCTGGGACCATGACCTGAGCCGAAAGCAGAGGCTTTAACCCACTGAGCCACCCAGGTGCCCCTATCATAAATCTCTTAATCTATACATCCTACTAGTTCTGTTTCTCTGAAGAACACTGACTAATACATTCATAATTCACTTAATCAATTTATAGAAATTCTTTCTAGACCACCACCCTAGGCTCTAGTTGTGACAAACTATGGATTTATAGGCTTTCCCAACTTTCTTGGACATCCTTCTTTCCTTTCCTAGCAAGTGGAACCCTACTCATTCATTTACTCATTTACACACATTTATTCAAACTAACAACTGTGATGATCAAAACAATGGTGTATGGGGTACTATGAAGTAAACTATAAAGGAAGTTGTGCTGTCCTTTCAGCACACTCTCTACATTCTCTCAGACATTCTGAAGCACCTTGAGGCATTGACCCTCAGCTCCAGGGTAGCAGGAAAAGAGAGAATCCTGATTGATAAAAACCAATTTGGATATTTCTTCTTTTATATCAGTGATTCAGAAATCCGGAATCCACTTATGGCATTTTCTCAGAGAAAAGAATTGGTTTAAGGATAGGCGATGACCCAACTCAGTCTATTGAGGTCCAGTGAGTTAGACAAGGGCTCACAATGCACAAGATACATTGGTCACCCCTCTTCTGGACATTGTTGTGTGAGGAAATGAGGCCAACACTGAGGCTGTTTTCTCTACAAGCCTGTGAATGAAATCTAGGTATGACTGAGCCGAGGTAAGTGAGGCAGGAGCCGCTGGGTCAAATTGGACTTGAAGTTCACTCCATATCTGGACTCCTTATTGGATTTGATTAGTTTTATTGTTTAAACCAGTTGGAGGTATGTTTTCTGGTAAAAATAAGTAAATAAGTAAACAAAAACAAAAACCCAGGAGCATCCTAACTGGTGTAAACCTGTAGCCTGGAGACCAAACTAGCCATCAAGAGGCAACATAGGATCTTCCAGAGAAGAGTAACGTGACCTCTTAGAAAGAGCCCTCTGGTGGCAGTGAGGACAGTGAAGGGGATTTAAGAATAGAGGCAGGCTCATGCTACAGGGTATCTGGTGGGGGCGTAGACCAAGGACAATGAAGGTGACACTAGGACTGGAAGTTAAAATAGACATGTTGACAAGTATTATTCCTCAGACTCCAAATGCTCTGAGACTCTGGGACCATTATGACAGGCCGGTAGGAAATTTAGGAATATTTCTTTATTCATCCAACACGTTTTTTTGAGCTCTTCTGTGCCAGCACTGTGCTAGCTGCTGGAGATACAGCAGTGAACGAGACAGACACAAATCGCTGCCCTTGTAGAGCCAACATCTTAGTGGAGGAAAAGACAATAAAGAAAATGAATAAGTACACATATAAAATTGGTTATATGGTGCAGCAGGGAGTCTGCTTCTCCCTCTCCCTCTATGCGTGCATGCTCTCTCTCCAATAAATAAATATTTTTAAAAATTAAAAAAAATTGTGATAGGGTGATCCATCCCATGAAGAAAATTTTTAAAAAGGGGAAAGGAATAAAGAGTTGGAAGGGAAATTACTTAGCCAGAGGTTCCCAATCCATGCCCCTCAAAAGTAGAGGTTTTTATCAACAAAAAGCTTTGAGGAACAGTACCTTTCTGTATTCCGTGGCTGACTAGGATCACAAAAGTAATTACTATAATGATAAAACAACCCGAGTATTTATTGGATGCCTACTACATAAAAACCCAAAGCATTATTCCAGTCTGTTCACGAACATTATTTTACTTAGTCTCTATTCTATAGATAAGGAACCAAAAGTCAATGATGAAAAGTAAGCCACCCAAGATGGCATAGTGGCGTTAGTTCTGGACCTGACTCCATTCAACAGCACCCTATTTTCCTTTTTGATTGTATGATGCTAACTTAGTAGGGTCCAAAGTCACGTTTCTCAGCAGCTACCAGCAGAAAAGACAAAGAAAGAGAAAATGAATTCATTATGAAGGCTATGTGTGATTAGATGAGTGAAATCATTCAAAGGTATCCATGAGAGGAACTATAAAGGTTTTTAAAGAGTGAAGATTGGGGCACCTGGGTGGTTCAGTCAGTTAAGTGTCAGACTCTTGACTTCAGCTGAGGTCATGGTCTCCGGGTTGTGGGATCGAGCCCAGTGTGGGGCTCTTCACTGAGCATGGAGTCTGCTTGAGATTCTCTCTCTCTCTCCTTCTCTCTCTGCCCCTCCACCCCATTCATTCTTGCCCTCCCTCTCTCTCTTTCTCTCTCTCAAAATAAACTATGAGTATTTTTTTTAAATAAAGGGTAAAGATGTTATAGGATTTCTTTTCCTTCAGTGCCCACAGCTCTTGGTCACACCACTTCAAAGGATGAAGAGGTAGACCAGATGAAGAGTGGTAGGAAACAAAGTAAAGTTTATTGGGTAATAGTACAAAGCTACCAAAGAGGGAGGAGACCCAAGGAGGTGGCCACAGGAATTTCTAAGTCTAGGGGTTTTTATGGGCTTGGTGGGCTGTTTTAATCTGATTAACCCTCCATATGCCTGTCATCCAGTCAGGTTTTTGTCATCTATCATGAAGGAAAGGGTGGAGGGTTCCTTCCAGGGTGGTGTAAAATCTTTTAAGGGTGGTTTCCTCTTAGGGTGGTATGGGGGAGGCTTGTCTGTCCCTCCTTTCTTTCAACTCTCCTTCATCAAATATAGTTAAGTCTGACCTCAAGAAGCGGCTAGGTTTTTCACCACAATTCTTGATTATCTCTATCTCTGTGGCCTCCACATTTCCCCATTGAGCTCCTATAGTCATCGCCTCCAGGGGCTGCCTAGGGTTTGTTGGAGGACAGGAACAGACCCAGAAGGTGAAGATCTTTGGAACTTGGAGCACTGTGTCAACCAGATTTCAGAGAAAGAACCCCTTGTTCCTTTCTCAAACAAATATTGTTCTGGAAACCCCTTGAGGGCAAAAGACTCAAGGGCAAAAAGCAGAGCAAAGTGTGCTTTGTGGATACCCTTGCTTGGGGCCACTTGACTCTTCTCTCATCAACATTTTTTTTAATTATTGTGAGTTAAGTTGTTGGAATGTTGTTTTAATTGTATATATAATGCTTAAGTGGATTCTCCTTTTTATAAAGAATTAGGACTCCTGGGTGGCTTGAGCCACCCAGGGTCAGTTGAGCAGCTGCCCTTAGCTCAGGTTATGATCCCAGGGTTCTGGGATGGAGTCTCCAGATCAGCGGGGAGTCTGCTTCTCCCTCTGCCCACCCCCCACTAGTGTTCTCTATCTTGCAAAAATAAATAAATAAAATCTTTTAAAAAAAATTAAAATGTGACAGTTAAGGCTAAAATTCCCTTTGGTCTCCATCACCAACCAGGGCTTCTTTTCCCTGGCCTTGTTCTCAGTGTGTTTGGAGTGTATCCTTCCAGATATTTCTCTAAACAGATCCTTTTGTATAGAATCTATATACTGTTGTTATGTGCTTTTTTTTTTTCAAGTACACAAATAGTGTCATACTATACATGTAATCCTAAAATTTCCACTCTTTATTTAAGAAATAGTCAACCCTAGGGGTGCCTTGGTGGCTCAGTGGATTAAAGCCTCTGCCTTCAGCTCAGGTCATGATCCCAGGGTCCTGGGATCAAGCCCCACATCGGGCTCTCTGCTCAGCAGGGTGCCTGCTTCCTCCTCTCTCTCTGCCTGTCTCTCTGCCTACTTGTGATCTCTGTTAGATAAATCAATAAAAATCTTAAAAAAAAAAAAAAAGTAGTCAACCCTAGGGGCACCTGGGTGGCTCATTTGGTTAAGCCTCTGACTCTTGATTTTGGCTCAGGTCATGGCCCCAAGTCTGTCCAACTCCACACTCAGTGGGAAGGCTGCTTGAGATTCTCTCTCTCCCTCTCCATCTGTCCACACACAATTTCTCTCTCTCTTAAATAAATAAATAAATATTTTTAAAAAAGAGGTAGTCAATCCTAGATATCTAACACCTCACCAGGAATTTTTCTTCGTGAAGACCCAGGGAAGGAAACTAATATTTATCACAGTTTCAGTGGGTGCCAGACACTGCACTGAGCTATTTATCATAAATCCTAGAAGTTTCAGATTTGAGTCAAAGCTGTATTTACCTGAGGATAAATTGGCAAATGTATTCCCAACCACTGTATATTTAAAGTAATAATTTAATAATAATGGTACTATGGAAAAATAATAAACATACTCGTATTATAGCAAGTTTAGTGAGCTATGGATTCATAGTTTGCTCCTGGGGATTTTTCCCGCCCTTGCTCTAAGAAGAAAATCAGACTTTGTGTTCTCTCACTTGAAGGGGCTTGGCTGGTATGGAAAAAAGCAGAAGTAACTTTGAAACAACCGCCATCTCTGGCTTTGTTCTCCAAAATATTATTTGTCGTGCGACATTGGTTGGGTCATCTCTGAGGTTGAGGGCATAAAGAAAAGTATCTCAGATGGAGGGGAAGCAAGAGGCTCCAGGACTAGAAGGGGGTGGGAACCTGGGAGGTCCTCCTCCCCCTTCCTGGCCTACTATCCCACCTCTTCCAACACCTGGGAAGGTGGCAGTGCCCCCAGGGGAAATGACCTCATAGGCTATTTGGGCTGTGACCTGGGGTTCTAACTTAGCCAAGGCCCCTGTGCTCAGCACTAGAGCAGCCAAGCCACTTAAAGCCACTTATCTTTAAAAACCCAACACGTGGACTCAGACGGTGGTGCTAGCCACAGCGATCCAAGGGCCAGACCTGAGAGCTCTCACAGGCCCAGCACCCACTAATGGCTAAGCTGACACTTCCAACAGGTCCACTGACCTGTGGGGGCTCCCAGGCCTTTCATGTGATATAGAAAAACCCACAAAGTACTGGGACTTTCCTAGCATCTGAGCATTCTGGGCCTGTCCCACCAAACTTTCTTTCTCCTTTTGCAGTTGAAGAAACAGATTCTTGGGAATGAGGTCCAACAGTTAGCAAGTAGTGGGAGGACAAGTCACCCTCCAGTTTTTCTGATGCTGGAAACATGTGTATAATCACCCCAGAGTACGATGTCTCCCCCTATTAGCTAGGGTGCTTTCAGCTGTACTGTGTCACCAAATGAAATGGTCCAAGCATGGTGTATATATGGCACAGGACTCTTCTTTTTCTCTGAGTCTCCATTCCCCTGCCTCAGAGTCGGCTGGGTTTTCAGTTACGGTCACCTCATTGGGATTTCAAGAGGGCTTCCTAGAGCTTCTGAAGCTATGGCCATCTTTGTTGACATGCAGCATGGAAAAGCAAGTTTGCTTCTCCAGCATTTCAACCCAAAGCACAAGATTGAGTCTTTTTAGCTTTGGTGATTGGCTTCACTGGTGAGGTTGGTGGTCAAGATGAACATCTCTCCTTGACCCCCGCATGCCCTCTCCTGATCCTCTAGGTGCCATGATGCCCAAGAGGCTGCCGTTGAGGTCACTCGGTGAGAACACCCCTGTTAACATGCCCAGATGTTCCCAAGGAGGGTAGCCCCTTTACCATGTAGCTGGGCTCATCAGGTTGACTGCCTATCAACTGGCAATGTCAGACATTACGTGCAGGGGTGGGGGAAGGGGTGCGTGGCAGCTCCGATCTCTGGGGACTCCAGTTCAGCTGACTTTAGCTCATTTATCAGAGTACCAAAAAATGCTAAAGAGACTAATAATATGCATCGCTGAATAAACATAAGGGGTAGATATGGGCATAAGAACTCACATCTCAGAGTATCTTATTTCCAAAGGATGTGGCGTGGTTCAGAAGCATTCTGAACCTTGACACTGGTTTCTTGTGCAAAAGCATGAGATTGGTCCCGTTTTCAGTCTGATGATTGATTTGGCCCTGAACCAATCACTAGCAGTTTAGTGATGTGGGGCCCACTGATCTGGCCTCAGTTATAGGCTCCACCCCTCGAGCCTGAGGTTGGTTAGTTTCCAAAGCATAGAAGGGTGCCATGAGGATGGGGGTGTGGGTGTTGTATAACTCCCTCAGGCAATGTCACTGCGCTATTGCCTCAAGAAAGGGAATGGCTGACTGGGGGGAGGGGGAAGGTGAGGGTGTGGAGGGGTGTGGAGGGAATTCCACTGCTCTCTTCATATATCTAAGAGTTTGAGAAGCTTTCTGGGGAAGAATTCATGCTAAAAGTGTGTGTTTGGGCTCAGAGATAATGGGTCGGAGGTGAGACCTCTGAGGCCAGCCCTATATTATCTTCCCACCATCTCCCCCTCAACCCCTGCTTAGACAAAGCCCTGAGCCTTGGAGACAGGGAGATATTTTACTAATCCCGACCCGAGCTGAAGGCAGATGTTTAATGGATTTAGCCACCCACACGTCCCGAGACAGGCTTTTAAACCTGACCTGACACCAAACACTATATTCCTTCCACTACATTTTATCCAGCCCCCTCTAGAATCAGGGACCCTGTACCTCCTGGTGTCCAGAGACTTTGACTGGCAGTAACCCCAGTATCTGATAATAGACATCAAAAGGTGTCCCTGAGGGGGGCACCTGGGTGGCTCAGTCAGTTGAGCATCCAAGCCTTCATTTCAGCTCAGGTCATGATCACAGGATTGTGAGGTTGAGCCCCTTTTGGGCTCCATGCTGGGTGGGGAGCAAGCTTGAGATTCTCTCTTCCCTGCCCCTCCACCCTTTAAAAAAAAAAAAAAGGTGTCCCTGAGGGACACCTGGCTGGGTCATTTGGTGGAGCATGCAACTCTAGGTCTTGGGTCATGAATTCAAGCCTCACATTGGGTGTAGAGATTACTTAAAAAAAAAAAATGGGGGGGCGCGCCTGGGTGGCTCAGTGGGTTGAGCTTCTGCCTTCGGCTCAGGTCATGGTCCCGGGGTCCTGGGATCGAGCCCCACGTTGGGCTCTCTGCTCAGCAGGGGGCCTGCTTCCCCCTCTCTCTCTGCCTACTTGTGATCTCTCTCCGTCTATTAAATAAATAAAAAAAATCTTAAAAAAAAAAAGATTAAAAAAAAAAATGGGGGGTGGTTCCTGGGTGCTCAGTCAGTTAAGCAGCTGTCTTCCAGGTCATGATCCCAGAGTCCTGGGCTCCAGCCCACACTTGGGCTCCCTGTTCAGCCAGGAGTCTGCTTCTCCCTCTCCTTCTGCTCTTCCCCTGCTTGTGCTCTCTCTGTCTCTGTCACTCTCTCAAATAAATAAATAAAATCTTTAAAATAAATAAATAAATAAAATCTTAAAAAATAATAAAATCTATTAAAAAAAATTTAACCTAGAGATTTCCCCTCACACTCTTCCCATTCTCTTGCTGCATTCCTGAACTCTCACTGGCTCTGGATCTTCAGGGGTGGAGGTGCTTGGTTGGCTGAACTCAGTAACTAGGTTCAAGGTAATGGGCACTGAGCCTATCCGGCAGGCCTTCCCAAATGAGACCCTGGCCCCAGGGAACATCCCATCTTGATGTTTCCATCCCTTATCACTGATCTCACACCATTAGACATTCTCCACATCTCAACACATTAATCATCTTTTCCAGCGTCTTTAGCAAAGTTCTGGTCTCCTCCCATTCCACCTTCTCCTGTGGCTAACAAGGAGGACTGACTCATTATCACACAGAACTCCCTTAGCTCTTTGGATTTCTTTGTTACTGACCCAATGCCAGGAGGCTGCCAAATGGAATCTGGCCATCCCAGGCTGAATTAATGAAGGCATAGGACCCAGAACCTGGGAGGTGGACTTGGATCAGTCCTCATCGGGTAAGAACATTCAGTTCTGGGAGGAAGGTTGCCAAAGGCAGCCAGCTCACAGGAGATTGTCCAGAGCGAGAGGCCCAAAGCCAAGATGTATGAGTAACATTCAAAGAATTGAGGTTGTCCAGCCTGAAGCAGAGATGACTCAGGAGGAGGAGGCTCCCAAACATGGCTGCAGGGACCTGGAGGGGACCCTTCAGGAGCTGGGTCTCCTGCCTCCAGAATTCCTTCCTCTGCTGTCCACAGGACAGGGGCTCTGATACTCCCTGACTTCCCTCTGAGTTCTCTACCCCCTCCCCCTCCCCTTACTAAACTCTCAGCAACTTTCTCCTCTCCTCAAACCTACCATCCTGCTTTCCTCTCATTTTTGCAAATGATTGTTCCTCTTGTCCTAAGAAAATCGAGGCCAGGAGGGAAAAAAATTCTCTACTCCACCAACTAATTAGTATCTGACCTTATCTGTTTCTCCTCCTTCTGGTCTTACAGAAAAGAGACCGGACTCCCTCCAAGATGATTTCTTCCACCCAGACTCTGGGGTCCATCCATCAACCTCGTGCCATTCCTTCATCTCCCACTCTGCTGGCTCTTTTTCCTTCTCCTATACAGAAGGCCAGGCCTCAGACATAAGCTCAACCAAATCTTCATTCCTTATCAGGGTACTCAGGGGACGCAGTCAGTTGAGCATACAATTCTTGGCTTCAGCTCAGGTTGTGATCTCAGGGTTGTGAGACTGAGCCCCATGTTGGGGCTCTGTGCTCAGTGGGAAGTCTGCTTGAGAGTTTCTCCCTCTGCCCCTACCGCTCATGCTTGCTCTCTCTCTCAAATAAATAAGTAAATCTTAAAATCAAAACCAAAAAACCTCAGGCCATACCATAGTCTGTTGGTGCTATTGAAGACACTGTCACATATTAGGTTGAACCATATGAAATTGCCTTTTTTCAGCAACAACTTTATCGAGATATAATTCATATACCCTACAATTCACACACTTAAAGTGTATAACTCATGGACACCTGTAACTAATGGAACATTATGTGTGTCCACTATACTGCAATAAAAAAAAATAAAGCCTACTATTCAGTGGTTTCTAGTATACAGAGTTGTGCAAGCATCACAATCAATTTTAGAACATTTTTATCACCCCAAAAAGAAACCCCAATATCCTTTAACTGTCACCTCCCAGGCCCCCAACTCCCTACCCCTACTCTAGTCAACCACTAATTTACACGTCTCTATGGATTTGCCTATTCTGAACATTTCATATAAATGGAGTCATATAATCCTGTGATTTTTTTTTTCCTGCCTGGCTTCTTTCCCTTAGCGTAATGTTTTCTTTCTTTCTTTCTTTCTTTCTTTCTTTCTTTCTTTCTTTCGCGTAATGTTTTCAAGATTTATTCATGTTGTAGTGTGTGTCAGTAATTCATCCCTCCTCCCTTTTTAAAGATTTATTTCTTAATTTATTTGAGAGAGAGAGAGAGAGAGAGCACACGCACAAGCAGGGGAAGGGGGAAACAGAGGGAGAGATAGAGAAGCAGACTCCTCACTGAGTAGGAAAATGGACAGGGAGCTCAGTCATGACCTGAGATCATGACCTGGGCTGAAGGTAGCTGTTTAACCAACCCAAACATTCCCAGGACATCATCCCTTTTTATGGCCAAATAATATTCCATTGAATGGATATACTCCATTTGTTTATGCACTCATCAGTTGATAGACATTTGGGATATTTCTACATCTTGACTATTATGAACAGAACTGCTGACTACATTTATTCAAAGTTCTTGTGTGGATAAATGTTTTCATTTCTCTTGGGTAGATACTTAGACACGGAGTTGAGAAATCCATATAGTAACCATGTTTAACTTTTTGAGGAATTGCTACACTGTTTTCCAAAGTGGCCCCACCATTTTGTTTCCATCAACAGTATGTAAGCTTCCAACTTCTCCACACATTCTTACCAGTCCTTGTTATTATCTTTTTGATTACAACAATTCTAGTGTGATGAGTGATATCTCACTGTGGCTTTGATTTGCATTTCCTTAGTGACTAATGATGTTGAACAAATTTTCATGTGCTATTGGCCATTCGTATATTTTCTTGGTGAACTGTCCATACTGATCCTTTGCACATTTCTTATTTGGGTTATGTGTCTTTTTATGCTTGAGTTATAAGAGTTCCTTATGTTTAATTTCTAGATTCAAGTCCCTCATCAAACACAGGTGTTGCAAAGGTTTTCTTAAATTATATGGGTTGTCTTTTCAGTTTCTTGATAGATCCTTAGCTGCACCAAACTTTCTAATTCTGATGAAGTCCAGCTGATTTAATTAATCTATTTTGTTGCGTTGCTTGTGCTTTTGGTGTCATATCTAAGAAACCATTGCCAAATCTGAGATTATAAAGATTTACCCTATATTTTCTTCTAAGAGGTTTACAGTTTTTAGCCCTTACCCGAGGTCTTTGATTCATATGGAGTGAAGGTTGTATGTGGCATGAGATATGGATCAAGCTTCATTCTTTCACATTTGTGTGTGTGTGTGTGTGTGTGTGTGTGTTTTAAAATTTTATTTATTTCTTTGACAGAGAGAGAAGGAGAGAGAGAATAGAAGCAGGGGGAGTGGGAGAGGGAGAAGCAAGCTTCCCACCAAGCAGGGAGCCCAAGAGCTGACCTTTAATGACTGAGCAACCCAGGTGCCACCATTCTTTCACATAAGAATATCCTGTTGTCCTCCCACCATTTGTTGAAAAGACTACTCTTTTCCCTATTAAATTGTTTAACACCCTTGTTGAAAATCAATTGATCATAAATGTGAGGGTTTACATCTGTATTCTCAATTTTATTCCATTGATCTATGTGTCTATCCTTGCATAGTGTCAAATTGTTTAAATTACTATGTTTTGTGGTAACTTTTAAAATCGAGAAATGAGAGTCTTCCAACTTTGTTCTTTTTCGAGATGCTTTTAGCTCTTCTGGGTCCCTCGCATTTCCATATAAATTTTAGGATTGGTTTGTCAATTTCTATAAAGCATATAGCTGAGGCTCCAATAAAGACTGTGTTATATCTCTCGATCAAGTTGAGGAGTGTTGCCACCTTAAAAATATTGAGTCTTTTAGATGTCTTTCCATTATTTCAATCTTTTCTGATGTAATTGCTATTTTTGTAATACCAAAACAGTTGAATATTTGCAGTTTGGTATGGTTCAACTTCATATAGAGTAAAAAGAAAATCTTTCAAACTTTTCCACAAAGCCAGCATAATGTTGATACACAAATCAAAATTAATAGCACCTTAAAACCATAGTGTACCACAACCTGTTAGCAAGGAGGGTGGTGGTTTCCTGTGGGGAGGGGTGTAGGGTTGAACCTGGGAGGAGGATGTGGGGATCTTCTGGGGGTGGAGTTGCATGTGTGTTATGAACTTTTATAGCAATTCATCCAGCTTTGCACTTTTTGCTCCATATATACATAAGTTTGTTTTTTTGTGTAAGATTTTATTTATTTTTGTGTGCCCACAAGCAAGGGGGAGGAGCAGAGGGAGAAGCAGACTCCCTACTGAGCAAGGAGCCTGCCACAGGGCTCAATCCCAGGACCCTGAGATCATGACCTGAGCCAAAGGCAGATGCTTAACCCAACTAAGCCAGCCAGGTACCCATGGTTGATTGTTTCTAAAGGAGGTGACAAAGACAGAAATAAGCTAAGAAAGTTGCCAAGTGGGCAATTGGGAGATCTAGAACTTGAACCAGACAGTGTGACCCTCAAATTCTTTGTCATACAAACTCTTTTTTTTTTTTAAGATTTTATTTATTTTTTTGACAGAGAGACAGAGTGGGAGAGGGAACACAAGCAGGGGGAGTGGGAGAGGGAGAAGCAGGCCTCCCACTGAGCAGGGAACCCGACACTGGGCCCCATCCCAGGACCCTGCAATGACGACATGAGCTGAAGGCAGATGCCCAATGACTGAGCCACCCAGGTGCCCCTCTTTTTTTTTTTTTTTTTTGAGATTTTATTTATTTGCGGAGAGAGAGAGAGAGCACAAGCAGGAGGAGTGGCAGGCAGAGGCAGAGGGAGAAGCAGACTCCTTGCTAAAAAGGAAGCCTGATGTGGGACTTGATCCCAGGACCCCGAGATCATGACCTGAGCTGAAGGCAGACACTTAAAGGACTGAGCCACCCAGGTGTCCCTGTCACACTGACTCTTTATTGATATTATAGGAACCCTTAATACAGTCTACAGGAGAATGACCACATGACCCTTTTTAGAGACTTGAAGAGTATTTAATAAATTTCAACCTCCAGGGACGCCTGGGTGGCTCAGTTGGCTAGGCAGCTGCCTTCGGCTAGGGTCATGGTCCCAGCGTCCTGGGATGGAGTCCCACATTGGGCTCCTTGTTCGGCAGGGAGCCTGCTTCTCCCTCTGCCTCTGGCTGCCACTCTGTCTGCCTGTGCTAGCTCTCTCGCTCTCTCTCTCTGACAAATAAATAAATAAAATCTTTAAAAAAAATAAATTTCAACCTCCATGACTGACATGATAAAAACATTTCAGTTATAAATGTATCATGTTTAGAATGGATGCTAGAAGCATTTTCCATTAAACCTGGCAATGAGATAAAAGGAATATATTGCCACTATTATTTAACATTATTCTAGATGTAAGAAGATTTAAAAATAAGTTTAAGAATTCCAGTGTAAAGATAATCTGATAATTATTTTTAAGTAACAGAATTGTATATCTAGATAATCCAAGATTACTAATTGAAAGTCTCTCATAAACAGTGAATTTAGTCAGAAAGGTAGTTGGTTATAAAAATGAATACCCCCAAATCAACAGCATTACTATGTTTCAGAAAAAAGCTAGGGAGAAAAAAAAAGAAAGAAAATATTGTACTTAAAAAAGGGCCAACACCAACCATTACCACATCAGCAACAACAAAAATGAAGGAAAATGAAAGAAGAAACAAATGAAAAACATACCCTGTTCACCAATAAGATTTGATGGTGTAAAGTTATGTAATCTCACAACACTAAACTTTACATTAATTTTATATCAAAAAAAGTACGTTATGAGGGTTTTTTTGGAAGTTGACTCACTGAGTCTAAAGTTCAAATGGAAAAATAAACAAGTGAGACTAGCCAGGAAAATTCTGAAAAAGGCAAGTAATAAAGAAGGATTAACCCTCGTAGGTATCAAGCATACTATAAAGCTGCATTTATGAAAAAAGTTTGGTACTTGTACATGAAGAGAATTAGATTAACAAAACAGATTAGAATCTAGAAATCAACCCAGATATATTTGAGAAGCTGGTATATAGTTAAGCTGTTTATGAATCAGGGAGGAGGGCGCCTGGTGGCTCGGTCAGTTAGATGTCCAACTCTTGATTTTGGCTCAGGTCATGACCTCAGGGTTGTGAGATTGAGCCCCACATAGGGCTTCATGCTGGGCACGGAGCCTGCTTAAGGTTCTCTCCCTCTGCCTCTCCACCCCCTTCCGCATGCACGCATGCATGTACATACTCTCTCTCTCTAAAAAAAATTTTTTAAATAGCTGCACAGTACAAAAATAGCACAGATTAGGGGCGCCTGGGTGGCTTAGTCGTTAAGTGCCTGCCTTCAGCTCAGGTCATGATCTCAGGGTCCTGGGATCAAGCTCTGTGCCAGGCTTCCTGCTCAGTCTGCTTCTACCTCTCCCTCTTCCTCAGCCGCTTCCCCCTGCTCCTGCTCTCTCTCCTTCACTCCCTCTGTCTCTCTCACTCTCCCTCAAATAAATAAATAAGATCTTTTTAAAAATAACACAGACTAAGTTAAAAGGTAGGTAGCAAGCTAGAACAGTTTTAAAATCCAGTTTTAAAATAGTTTTAAAATCCAGACAACAGATTAAAAAAGCCAAGTTCCTCAATATACAAAGAACTTTTGGAAATAAAAAGGAAAATAGGAGGGACGCCTGGGTGGCTCAGTTGGTTGGACGACTGCCTTCGGCTCAGGTCGTGATCCCGGAGACCCGGGATCGAGTCCCGCATCGGGCTCCCAGCTCCACGGGGAGTCTGCTTCTCCCTCTGACCTTCTCCTCGCTCATGCTCTCTCACTGCCTCTCTCTCAAATAAATAAATAAAATCTTAAAAAAAATAAAAATAAAAAATAAAAAAAAAAGGAAAATAGGAATGGCTTTAAAATTGGACAAAGAATATAAAGATATAGCTCAAAAAAATACAAATTGCTTATAAACACAGATAATGTTTCTCAGCTCACTAGTGACTCAATAAATATCAATTTAAATGAGATAACAGATTGGCAGAGACACAGGTGTTTCATAGTGCCCCAAATGAGTAACGAAATAGGTGCTTTCATAAATTGCTGGCAAGAGTATAAATTGGCACAATCTTTCTGAAAGGCATTTTGGTAATATTTACTATATTTTTAAATGTTCATATCCTTTGACCCAACTAGTCTACTTCTATGAATCTGTCCCAGAGATCTCAGTTATGTAAACAAAGGTGTAAATAGAATAATTTTCTTTAACCATCACAGCCTAACAGAAAAGTTGAAAGTACAGAAAAAGACATTTTTTTCTGGAACTAACTGCTGACACAATCTGGAAATAGACCCAAATACGTGTCTCATCACCCTGGAATAAGTCATATTTCCTACAAGCTAGGAAATTCTCCTCAAACACAACTGCTGAAATTAGGAAATTAACATTGATGTTATCTAATCCTGAGACCCCTTTTAAGCTCATAATTATCTTTTTTTTTGAAGATTTTATTTATTTATTAGACAGAGACAGAGAGACAGAGAACACAGGCAGAGGGGAGTGAGAGACGGAGAAACAGGCTCCCCGCTGAGCAGGGATTTTTTTTTTTTCCCCCAAGCAGGGCTCAATCCCAGAACCCTGGGATCATGACCTGAGCCAAAGGCAGATGCTTAACAACTGAGACACCCAGACTCCCCTAAGCCCACAATTATCTTAATAATGTCTTTTTAGCAAAGGGATGCAGCTGAGAATCCCAACATTGCTTTTTTTTTTTTAAGATTTTATTTATATATTTGAGAGAGAGAGAGTGAGCATAAGAGTGAGCAAGGGGAGGGAGAGGGAGAGGGAGAAGCAGACTCCACGATGAGCAGGGAGTCCTATGTGCTATTCCATCTCAGAACCCTGACATCATGGCCTGTGCTGAAATCAGTCCACCGAGCCACCAAGGCACCCCTCCAATATTGCTTTTAGTTGCTCTATCTTCCATCTCTTTCAAGCACAAACAGCTCTTCAGTCTTTCCTTGACGTTCATTAACCTTGACACTTGAAAGAATCACAAGCCAGTTATTCTGAAGAACGTGCCACAGTTTTGCTGATCTGAGCTTTCCTCACGAAAGGTTAGGCACCCTTGAGAGGAACAGAGCTACAGCTTCTCACTGCATCCATCCAAGTGCTGCTAGATTTTGAGGTGTCCCATTCCTGGCGACATTCCCTTTGATGACTCTGTTAAGGTGGTGTCTCTCAGGCTTCTCTGTCGTAAAGTTACTCTTTTCTCTTTAAGTGTCTTGTGGGAGGTGTTTTGATATTATATAAATGTCCTGTTTCTCCTCAGACTTTTTGTTTGTGGACATGGCCTATTGCATATTTAAAAATGCGTCATCTGGTAAGTTTTGACAAATGTATACAGCTGGGAATCCATCACCACAATCAAGGTAATAAAACCTCCATCACTCCCAGAAGTTTTCTCCTGCCTTTTTGTAATCTTTCTCTCTCCCCTTTCCAGCATCTTCCCCACCCCAAAGCAAGCACTGATCTACTTTCGATTGCTATAGAATAAGTTACATTTTCTAGAACTTTATTTAAATTGAGTGATAGTTTCTTCTTTCTTGGGGTCTGAGTTCTATCAGCATAATTATTTTAAAATTCATCCATGTTGTGTACAACAATAGTTCATTCCTTTTAAGTGCCAAAGAATATTCCATTTTAGAAGATATTCACCAATTTGTTTCTTCTGTTGATGGATAATCAGGTTGTTCCCAGTTTGGGGGTATTATAAATAAAACTTCCATAAACGCTCACACATAAATCTTTGTATGAAAACATGGTTTCTTGTCTCTTGGGTATGTGGCTAGGTCATATGTTAGGTGTGTGCTTATTTTCTTAAGAAACAATCAAAATGGGGGCACCTGGGTGGCTCAGTGGGTTAAGCCTCTGCCTTTGGCTTAGGTCATGATCCCAGGGTCCTGGGATGGAGCCCCACATGGGGCTCTCTGCTCAGCGGGGAGCCTGCTTCCCACCCCCCTCTGCCTGCCTCTCTGCCTACTTGTGATCTGTCAAATAAATAAATAAATAAAATCTTAAAAAAAAAAAAAAAGAATCAAAATGGCTTTCCAAATTAGTTGAATGATTTTACGTCCCCCCCAGCAGTGTATGGGAGCTATAGATGTTTCCCATTTTCACCAGCAACAGGGAGGCCAATCCGTTTAATTTTGAACACTCTCATAGGTGTGTGGTATTATCTTACTGTGGTTTTAATTTGCATTTCCCTAGTTAAACTAAAAATGTTGAGCATTTGGGTATCTTATGTACTAAAGTGTCTGTTCAAATTTTTGGCCCATTTAAAAAATAGGTTTTCTTCTTATTGAGTTTTGTATCTCCTTTGTATATTCTGGATGCAAATTCTTTATTGGATACGTGATTGGCCGTATGCATATGTCAAAACTGTGTCCCAGTCAGTGGCTTGTTTTTTCATTCTCTGATCAGCGTCTTTTGAAGCACAGAATTTCTTAATTTTTATGTGTTATGGATCGTGTTTTTGGTAACTATGAAATCATTGCCCAAATCAAGGTCACAAAAATTTCTCCTGTATTTTCTTCTAGAAATTCCGTAGTTTTTGTTTTCATATTTAGGTATAGGAAATGTTTTGAGTTTATTTTTGTATATGATTTAAGGTATGAATTGGTATGATTTAAGGTACAATTTCTTCCATATGGACATCCAGCAGAATTGCTTTAAAATATAAAAATGCTTTCAATGCGATATTTCTCTATCCAAATGAATGGACTGAGGGTGAAGAAGATTGGCCCTCAAGGAAAAAGCAGAATGCCATTATCATTTGGTCCATTCATAGGAAAAAAAAAAAATCAAGAAACATTAACCGATTTTTTGGTGAAAGATTCTATTTTTAAGTAATTTCTACATCCAACATGGGGCTGGAACATACAACCCCGAGATCAAGAGTTGCATGCTCTACCAACTGAGCCAGCCAGGCACCCCAATAACTGATTATTTTAACAGTGAATGTCTGAGCGACCTGGTAAGGGGCAGAAGTGCCCATTTTCTTCTCAACCAAACAGTGAAGGCACTTGGTGGGTCTGACAGAAAACAAATGCATTATAGAAAGAATGTTGTTTGCAGCTGCAAGATAAAGTAAAACCCAGCAGATCTAAGAAGCCAAGCAGATGTTTAGATGAATCTAATTCATGCTGACAGTCAAGACGGTAACAAGCAAATACCTGGGAGAACAGTGATGCTCCTTGACACACGTTATGGAATTGCTTGGAACAAAGACATTCATTCTTCATCATTCAACAAGTATTAATTCAATGTTTAATACCTCCGAGGCACAGCTGTAAGTCCTAGGGAATACAACACTGAACCCAACAGACAGGTCCCCACTCTCTGGGGCCCTCCATGCCAGCAATGTCTGGATAAAATGAGTTATCTCATGAGAACTTGTGAAATTCCAGCCATAAATGCTCACAGGGTTCTTTCCAGAGGGCTGAGTTTCCACCGGAATAGGAGGGGACAAGAGTCAGAGAAGTCTAAGTTAGTACTTGTACTTGAATCCCATCTACGTTGTTATGAGGTCCAGAGAATCCCAGGAAGGCTCATCGAAACATTTGAATCAGGCTTTGAGGTCGGAGTTTGTCAGGTAGACAATAAGGGAGGTGTTCCACTCAGAAGAAATAACATGTTCAAGTGATAGAGGCATTGAAAAACACGAGAGAGTAGGAATGACTCAGTATCATTGGAACACAAAATAAGACTTCTAAGAAATCGGGCAGGCTTGGTTAGTAAGAAGTCTTGAAGGGCCTTTTGTGCTAGGCAAGGGGTTTCAGATAGTATCCTATAGAATATAGAGAGCCATTCAGGAATTTTAAGCAGCCAAAATACCTGAGGAATGGAGGCATTGTGATAGATGCTAAAGATACAGTGAGAAGAAGGCAGACATGGTCCTTGCTCTCCTGGAGCTTACAAAGAATCCAGAGAATCAACAATGAAACAAATAATGACAGAAATACTACATCACAAATGTGCTTGTGCTATTAAAGGAGTAGAGAATGTCTTTAGAATATGTCATTGGGACACCTAACAGGTGGTGGTCAGAAAGTCCTTCCTGGGTGTGGTATGCAGGTGTTGGAGAGCCAGTGAGAGGTTAGCAGCGGGCTGGATCAAGGAGCTGGGCACCTTTTAGAAAGTGAAAGAAGGGCCCTTGGATTACCTGGACTTAAGAGCAGGGGGAATGACCAGAGAGACCATTGAGGAGGCACCACAGACCATGTTAAAGATGTTAGGCTTTGAATCAAGAGCCTTAGAATATCTTTGAATTATTTTAAGCTTCAGAGTAAGATGATTAAGTTTTCATTTGAAGAAAAAGTCGTAAAGGATGCTACATGGAGAATGATTTCAAGAGGTGAAGAGGGAACATGTGCAGTCCTGGCCAAGGATGTGAAGCAACAGAACTCTTCCCGGGATTGGAATGGTAACCCGGTGTAACCACTTGGGAAACATTCTAGAGTTTCTCGTAGTGTTAAGCTCTCCTATACACTTCTCCTGTGATTCAGTAGTTGTGTTCCTAGCTATTTATCCAAGAGAAATAAAAACATATGTCGAATGTCCCCCAAAAGAGACGTGTACAAGAGTGTTCTTAGCAGCTGTATTCATGATAACCCCAAACTGGAAATAACCCAAATGTCAATCAATGGAAGATGGTGAACAATGGAATACTTGTCAGTAATAAAAAGAAACACACTTCTGATACTTTCAAGATCAATGTCTCTCCCAGATATTGAGCAAGAGAAGCCAGGCACAGAGGATAGATACATTGTATGACTCCATTTATATAAGTTCCAGAACTGACAATACTCATTTATGGGGCTGTAAGTCAGAAGCACAGTTTTCTAGTGTCCTGTGTATGTGTGTGTTGCCGGTAGCAGATGAGCAACTGAAGAGGGTCCTGAGGGAATATTCTGCGGTGATTGACATGTCCTATGTATTGACTGTGGTAGTGGTTGCATGTATGTATTTATTTGCCGAAACTCATTGAATTTTTCACTTCACATGGGTGCATTTTATATAAACTAGACCACGACCAAAAAATAAAAGGGAGAAAGGAGAGAAAGGAGAGAGAGTTTTTAGTGAGGTTGCAGTGGAGAAACAGAGAAGACGGGAAATAGAGAAGTTTGGAGACAGAATAATTTACTGATGCATTGGGTGAGGGAGAGGGAAAAGTTAAAACTGACTCTTAGGTTTCTGGGCCTCTCGGTGACTAGTAGTGTTATTACTGAGCTGAGGAAAACTGTCCCCTTGGGGATATGTTTGTGTGTAGTGGGGGAAGGGAGCGGAGCAGGGGGGGAAGGAGGCTCAGCTTTGACATGTCAGTCTGAGATGTCTGGGAGGCATCACTTGGCCCCATTATACTACAGTTATCCCATTTTTCCCCCTCCCTCACTGGTTTCTTCCCTGGAGTACCAAACTTCCTCAAGAATATTCTCATTCCATAGCAGTGGTTCTCAATAAAATAATACCTCACCTCCATTCCTCAGAGGGTTTGGGGAAACCGTTAAAAGTGGTTTCGGTTGTCACAAAGTGGTGGGGGTGTGCTAAGATTCAGTGGATAGGAGCTGTGGATGCTGGAGAGTCCCACAAAACGGAAATTCCCTCTCTTGCGCTGGATACTCACACAGGCAGAAGGTGTGTTTATAATTATCCAAGGACCTAACTCTTTATGTTTTCAGTTTTAATAGACCCTAAGATTAATGCAGTTACCACGTTGACTGAAGGAGAATTACCGTCTAGTTGTTTCAGAACTTGCGAGTTGTTTTGTATTCTAGAAAAATTTTGCCTCCAACATCACTACAGTTCTTGGTGTACCGATGTGCACCGATGTGCACCACCATGTCAGTCTGCATATGTAGCAGAGATTCTACACAGAGCTGCTAGCATCTGCCTGTTTTACTGAGGCTTCCAGTGGAGACCATTCCCAAGCATTTACCTGGTGAAAGACATTTTTTTTTTAAGATTTTAAAAAATTTATTTATTTGTCAGAGAGAGGGAGCGGGAGCACAGGCAGACGGAGTGGCAGGCAGAGGCAGAGGGAGAAGCAGGCTCCCTGCTGAGCAAGGAGCCCGATGTGGGACTCGATCCCAGGACGCTGGGATCATGACCTGAGCCGAAGGCAGCCGCTTAACCAACTGAGCCACCCAAGCATCCCATGGCATTTTATTTTATACTTACGTTTCCCTTATTTCTCTCTCTCTTTTAGAGATTTTATTTATTTATTTGACAGGGAGAGGCAAAGGGAGAGAGGGAACACACGCAGGGGGAACAGTAGAGGGAGAGGGAGAAGCAGGCTTCCCGCCAAGCAGGGAACCTGATATGGGGCTTGATCGCAGGATCCTGGGATCATGACTTGAGCCGACGAAGGCAGATGCTTAACGACTGAGCCACCCAGGTGCCCTCTCTTATTTCTCTTTTAAGTCAGAGATAATTCATTATATACATGTTTTGAAATTATGGGTTAGGTGGATTATATTATCTATGATGATCATTTGCGGATAGTAAGGGGTGGTATTAAAAAATATAAAATATTTGTTATCAGGGGCACCTGGGTGGCTCAGTGGGTTAAGCCTCTGCCTTCAGCTCAGGTCATGATCTCAGAGAGAGTCCTGGGATCGAGCCCTGTGTTGAGCTCTCTGCTTGGTGGGGACCCTGCTTTCCCCTCACTCTCTGCCTGATGCTCTAACTAATTGTGATCTCTCTCTGTCAAATAAATAAATAAAATCTTTTAAAAATATATTTGTTATCAAAAGTCCTGCAGAGGGGCGCCTGGGTGCCTCAGTGAGCCTCTGCCTTTGGCTTAGGTCATGATCCCAGGGTCCTGGGATTGAGCCCCCGCATCGGGCTCCCTGCTCAGCGGGGAACCTGCTTCCTTTCCTCTCTCTCTGCCTGCCTCTCTGCCTACTTGTGATCTCTGTCTGTCAAATAAATAAATAAAATCTTAAAAAAAAAAAAGTCCTGCAGAGTCTACTATGGTTGAGATAAACCAGTCTACAATGTAGGGGTTAGTGACATGTGCTCAGGAGCCAATTGCTTGATTTTACTACCACAATTTATGTGACTTTTTTTTTTTTT
>PISX010027163.1:0-22141 GCA_004024625.1 Mellivora capensis | reverse complement strand
CTGACAGCATGTGAGCTATCGTACCTGCTAACATGTGGCGTAACCCTTCTAAGGAGCTTCAAGTTGGCTCATGAAATACCTGCTTGGTTCCATCTTTTGTAGAACGAGGGTGATTTCTTGTTTTTTGGCCTGACCGGTTCTCTGGCACGTTTGCACGAATGATTTCCCATATCCTTTGAAAATACTTGTGATGCGTGGTGCAGGTGCTGACCACCGTGACCCCATCCTTATTCCCTGGAAACGTTTTAGGGTTCTCTCCTCTTAGGGGGAGCCCTCCCAAGGTGAGGATACTCTCCTGCTTGCGTTGCTCGAATTCGGAGCTCTGCTGTTGGTCATCCGCCTTGCCGGCCTGCAGCTGGGGGCCTGGAGTCCCAGCGATGTCATGGCTCCAGGCTCTGGCTCCTGACGCAGTTGCTCCGTTTCCCAAAGAAGGGGCAGTGGCGTTTTGGTAACAGCGTCTTGTGAAGTGTTTTTCAAGTGCACAGCAAACAGCCAGCATCTGCACCTATGCAGGGCTCCACGGATAAATACTTGGGTTCTACCTCAGTAGTTGAAAAGTAGCCGGAGCCGCCTTGGACCGTGGCTGCTGAGGCTGTTGCTGCCGATGTGTCCTCGTGGCCGCGTCCTGTCTGACGGGCGTGCATCTTGACTACATATTCTTGCTCTAGAACAGTTATTACGTAATGATCCGTACCGTCACACTGTAATCCTGTATTATGGGGTCGTTATTGTGTTCATGTTCTAATACAAACAGGCTTAGGGATCGGTATTAAAGTGATGAGCCAGGGTGACCGTGTCTGTCACTGAATTGTCCTGGACGGCCCGACTTGAGAAGGAGGCTGCAGCTCTCTTGATTTTTCTTCTCTTCCTCAGTTCCCTGAGATGAACGAGGTGTGCCAGGAGGATGAAAGGAACGGCAGTGTTTTGGTCCCCTTTGTCATCCAGAACCTGGGCCTCTTGACTGGCTTCACCATCATGCTGCTCCTCACTATGTATTCAGGACAGATCCAGATCGGGTAGAGCCCTGCCAGGAGCCGGCGGGATTGGAAGTTGGCCCTCGGCCGCCGGTCCCTGGCCCGAGGACTCGGCATCCACGACGCACCTCCGAAGAGGCAGTTGTATTAAAAACTGTAACACGGACTGTACTCCTGCATTCAGATGTCAGCTGTTTCTACACATGCTCTGTCCTAGGAACAAGCCACCCTGGCAACCAGGCTCTAGGTAGTGCCTCTCCCTCCCCTCCCCCTTCCTCCTCAGAGTGACCCTGGAACCGGCATGCAGCTTCCTCAGCAGGCAAGCCTCACTTCTCTCTCTGGCTACCCTGGCCTCTTTCTCTTCAAACCAGCACCGACAGGTTTTTGCGTCCTTGCCGTGCGACACAAAAACACTGCCAGTGCTCATGACTTGGTTAGCAGTATCGGGAGGCGAGTCTGTGGTGTCAGGGCCCATGAACCTAAATGTGTGTCCTGGGCCTCAGGATGACCCATTTTGAAATAAATTCATCTATTTTTCCAGAGAAAAGGTACAGGAAACAAGAATCCCTCCTATTTTGTCAAAGTCTGTCCAGTTGCCTGTTTTCTCAGAACTGAAAGTTGGAATAGAGGTATAAGGCAAGAGAGGAGGCGAGGCTCATCCTGGCAAGGGGGTGGTGGATAGAAGGGACACAGAAGCTGTGCCCTGTCATGCCAGGTTCCCAGTTACCCCTGGGAAACGGGATGGTGATGACGGGGCTGCTGCTGGCATGTGCGGCTGCGCCGGGGAGCTAGTGCTCCCCGCTGGTGGGCTCCTGTGCAGGGTCAGTTGCCCAGACCTCCTCCCCTGTCTTTCACATTAACACCGACAGGGTGGAAGGCGGAGAATGGAGGCCTGCGGGAAGTCAGTTGGTTTTGCTGTGATTTCCACCTCCCCTTCCTCCCCTCTCCCCTCTTCTGAGAGACTTTTTATCTCCCTCCCTAGAAGCACATTTACAATCTTGTATCAGAGGGGAGACTGCACAGATTTCCCTCCCCTGATCAACACTTCTGCTACAAAGTGGCAAGTTTCCATGCAGAATTGGGGGCAGGCAGCTCATGCTCTTCTTAGACAAAGGTGATCGGAATTGGACTCGGGGCAGGCACAGTTTAGGGATTGTTTATTGCATAAATGAAAGTACGAGTCACAGAAGTCTGAGACAGAAAGTGGGGCACTGCAGATGCTCGCTGAACAGGGGCTTCCTGAGGAGACCCTGTGAGTGGGTTTTAGGTTCCCCTCCCTCACCCCTAGCGAGAAAGGGTGACTCCTGTACCAGATTGAACATTCATCGCACTGACCCTCTGCAGAAGATGGATTGATAGCCTTGTCTGTGAGACTGTAGGCCAGCCCCAGGCACTGTGGAGCCCTCTCCTCAGAACTCTGGCTTCAAGGGGAGCTCATCTCCAGGTTCACTAGGTGAATTGATTTATTATTATCATATTGATAATGTGAGACTCTTTAGCCACTTTGGGGAGCCCGTCTCTCCAGAAGCCTTTCTTAGTGGTGCCCACAGTTGCAGCCCAGGGGCTGTGTTCACTAACTGATTTGCGTGCATGACTGACGAGTGCTGGTCATGGCCAACACCTGTGAGTTTTTCTGTTCTTACGCAGGAAGACTTTCCACTGTATAGTAATTAAAAGCCACGTCTATTTTGGTTCCATTTTTTTTTTCTTTTTCCCCTTCTTGGGAAATGACCCCCCAAACCAGGAATAGTCTTGAAAAGAGTATGAGTGGGAAAACTGCTGGCGATGCTTTGTAAGTTTTTCTCCTTCTCTTGCCTGTTGACTTGGGTAGATTTGAGAATGGGCTGAAGAAGAGGGAAAACTTCGAGTCCTCAAGATTCTAGAGTAGATATCAGGACTGACTCCTGATAGGATTATGGTCCAATTTTACCAAAGAACCAATTCCTTGAATGTTGGAATCTAACTTTTTATATTATCATTATTTTTATTATTGTTGTTACGGTTTTAAAACGGTCCTTTGTCTTTTCTGTTTTATTTTTCTCAGTGTCTGACATTGCTTTCAGGAGCTAGTAGCAAATAACACTCAAACTTTAAGACTTTACCAAGAGTTTTCTTTCCTTAATTCACATGGATTTATGAAATTTATAATTTTAGCATTCCCTGTAGACCTGCCGTTCCTTACAAATACCGTTCTTTGAGTAGAATACTAAGTTAGAGTTAGTGGGTCCTAGTTTTAGGAGAAGAGCTTGAAAATGTAATCGTTATCAAATTTTAAAAGTATGAAGTACTAGGGTGCTTTCCCTTTTCATGCCCATCTGTATTAACTTAAGAACTTACCTTTCATAGACAGCTGCCTCAAAGGGAAATGCTCTTTAAACCATAATGGGTCCAGAGGCCAGTCCTGGCTGGAACTTGGTTGGGGTGAAGGCATGTGAGTGCCTGAATATCTGTGCCAGGAGGATGAATATCTGAATATCTGTTGTCAGTGGCAGCAGATTGACCTCAGGCGTTGAACATGTGGCAATTCCCTTTTGATTTTTAAGTATTGGATTTGCTGTTTTAAGCTTTGTACATATTAGACGTCTGAGGAGTAGCAGGTTTTGAGAACTTGCTCACCCTGGCATTAGCGTCTTCCATGTCTTGTCCCGGATGACCAGCTGCTAACGTTAGCAAGGAAAGCTTACGTCACGGGCAGGGGCAGTGATCCAGGAGCAGGCAGGTTGCCTTCTGTCCTTGCCCCCAGACGTGGTTAGTATCTTTTGTGTCTGGTGTTAGTGTCAGGCCTCATTGGTCCTTTACCCTGGGTTTAAAAGAGAAGGCATCTCTGTTGGGGTATCCTAAGACCTGTCTTTGGTAAGTCCTCTTCCAAAGGGATGGTAACATTCTGGAAGTCTGCTTAAAAACAAGAAGCTGTCTGATTTTTGCAAAAGAGAGAGGTTAGGTTTTTGTTATTCATCTTTCCTTTTACAGTTCTGCAGTTCCATCACAGTATTTTTTTTAAAATAACTCAGGTGTTATGAGGATAAATTAGAAAAGAAAATAACTTATGTGGACTGTAAATGTTTTATTTGTAAGATTCTATAAATAAAGCTATATTCTGTATTGCTGAATCCAAGTGTGATCTTTTATAGGAACGCGGGTGTAATGGAGACTGGGGAACACAAGGTGGCGATAGTGTCGCACTGATGTCTAAAGCTGTTTTCCTGCGCTGCTCACATTTGGAGAGGAGATTTATAGACAGAACATTGGATATCATAACCTGCTCACTTGAAAATGATTTAGGGGCACCTGGCTTGCTCAGTTGGTGGAGCATGCGACTCTTGATCATGAAAAGCCTGAATGGTCTGTGGCAGCAATCCTTTTCCACTGGCAACTGTTTGAGTGGGGTTTTCTGTCTTTGCTGTTGGTTTTGCTTACCTCTTGCTACCTGGCTCTCCTTTATTTATTTACTTTCTTTTCTTATTTTTTTTCAGGTCTTATTATTTTAAGTAATCTCAATGCCTAACGTGGGGCTCAAACTCATGACCCAGATCAAGAGTCATATGTTCTCCCAACTGAGCTGGCCAGACACCTCTGGTCCTCCTTCATAGAGAAACAAGCTTAAGAGTTGAATTTGTGGCCCATGTAGAACAGGGCTAAGGAAAGCAAACAAGTCCTTTAGGAGGTTAAGTCCTAGAACGTAGCCCATTCTTTGTAATGCTCTTAACCAGGTAGGCCATTTTGGACATTTTTGGTGGAAGGTGGATACCCTTCTCTTACCACCTTGCTTTGAAAAGCGCATTATCATTCGGTGATGCTGAGATTGGATTTGTAGGAAAACAAAATGTTCATTTCTTTTTTTCTTTGAAGATTTTATTTCTATTTATTTATTTATAAAGATATTTATTTATTTATTTATTTGACAGAGAGATCACAAGTAAGCAGAGAGGCAGGCAGACAGAGAGGGAAACAGGGTCCCCGCCGAGCAGAAAGCCCAATGTGGGGCTCAATCCCAGGACCCTGAGATCATGACCTGAGCCGAGGCAGCAGCTTAACCTACTGAGCCACCCAGGCACCCCTGGAGATTTTACTTTTAAATAATCTCTACACCCACCGTGGGGTCAAACCCACAACCCCAAGATCAAGAGTCATGCTCCACTGACTGAGTCAGCAAGGGGTCCCATCCCAGTGCTCATCTACTTTAGTATTTTTTTTTAAGCTATTTTTTTTTTTTTAAGATTTTATATATTTATTTGACAGAGATCACAAGTAGGCAAGAGAGGCAGGCAGGGGGAGAGAGGAGGTAGCAGGCTCTCCATGGAGCAGAGAGCCCGATGTGGGGCTCGATCCCAGGACCCTGGGATCATGCCCTGAGACGAAAGCAGAGGCTTTAACCTACTGAGCCACTCAGGTGCCCCCTACTTTAGGATTTTTAAAAGATTTTATTTATTGGGGCTTCTGGGTGGCTCAGTCAGTTGGGCATGTGCCTTTGGGTCAGGTCATGATTCCAGGGTCCTGGTATCAAGCCTGGAGTCAGGCTCCTTGGTTCACTGAGGAGTCTGCTTCTCTCTCTGCCACTCCCCTCCACTCATGCGTGTGCTCTCTGGAATAAAATCTTCTAAAAAAAAAAAAGATTTTACTTTCTCTGCCTTTGACTAAGATCAAGTGTAAAAAAAAGATATTACTTATTTGAGACAGAGAGAGACAAGCAGAGTCTCCAATTCCAACAGGGAGAGCTTGAACTCACATCCCCAAGGTCAAAAGTCGAATGCTCTACTGACTGAGCCAGCCAGGTGCCCCTCATGGTTTATTTTAAATGAAAGAAGGGAGTTAATAGAAACCATTATACCTGTCCCAACAGTGATCTTTGACCCTGGCAGTAGGTTGGGATTTCGAGATGGTAGCATCAGTTATAGTTAAGGAGTAAAACCCCAAAGTGTTCTGACGCCGGCAGTCACAGGCCAAGAAGCAGTTCTTCCACTGGGATCTGGATTTTTTTTTTCTGTGGTTTGCTTCTAGTTTTTTGGAACACAAAGAATAAACTTGGGCAATAATCCAAATGGCTTTTTACAGATATTACACATGTAGAAGGCCCATCAGGCAATTCCTAGTGGAGATGCCTGACCGCTTGATGAAATCATGGTAAATGTGAAATGTGCTCTTAAAATTCTATCGTCCTGCATTTGGCTTTGTGTGTGTGTCCACATTTAATGTGAGAAATGGGGTATTGCCATCTTTGTCGAAGTGTGTGGTAGGAAGACAACCAGAGGGACTTTAAGCCTGAGAGTAAGAGTTCCAGCCCTGGGCTGGTGGGGGAGGGGTGCAGACCCAGGGGACACAGGAGGAGTGGGGTTAGACGAAGCTCTGCATGCATTCCTTGACTGCAGTCCAGGCCCACTCAGTGACCAAAGCAAGAATCGGATACAAAAATTGCAACCCCAGTGTTGGGAGGGGGGAGGCTGAAGGCAGCAGGCATGTCCACAGCCCACACTCTGTGCTGCCACGTCTGACCCCACTTCCTAGCCAGACTCTCTTGACTGATCACCCTTACATCTGTCCTTCTGTGAGTCAGGCAGAGCGCTGGGCAGTTACCAGTCTCAAATCCGTGGTTTTCAGCAAAAGCCACCACCAAGTGGCCAGTGCCAGTTCTTCTGGGCCCCATACTCGTTCTGCAGACTGTTGATACGGGACAGGAAGGAGCCAGAGCTGTCAGACACATGGACGCAGCGGGTGCCTTAGTCAGCCCCAACCCCTCAAGTCCACAGCTACTTCCTTAGGAATAAACTTGAAAAGGAACTCTCCACTGGTACGGGACACCTTCTCGGAGTGATGTTGGAAATCCTTCACTGCAGTCGCATTCTTGCTCAAGCCACAAAGTGGGGCCGTACAAAGTGCCATTGGGTTGGAAGGTGAGAACACAACTTGTCAGCCACAATGATGTGGCTGCTCCAGGGGCCCACACAGTGGACAGCTCCAATCTTAAACTTGCCCTCAGGGCAAAAGATGCTGACCCCCGTGGTCATCACAGTCTGCCGCGATACCTTCTCCATTGGTGTCCACTGCCCACGGGTGTCAGGCAGGCCCTGTGGCTGCCCAGGTGAGCACTCACACCCGAGAGCCAAACTTGACCTGGCCCTTGCTGGAGAAAATCAAGTCGCTGCGGTCAGCTACCACTCTGCTGCTGTGGCTAGCTGCAAGCTGCTGAATTTGCCTTTCTCCCTTCCATGACTGCCAACATGGAGATGAGCTCGTCCTCCTGCCTGAGGCCTGCGCTGAATGAGGAGCTGGGCCCAGGGTCTGCTTTCTGGTGTACATGGCCGCCCAAGGAGTGGGGACTGGACACAGAGGGTGGAAGGTCCCAGCATCAAGAACGTGTGTGCTGCTTGGCTAATGTTTTTAAATGCAGCAAAATCAGGGCACCTGGGTGGCTCAGTCGGTTAAGCGTCTGCCTTCAGCTCAGGTCATGATCCTAGGGTCCTGGGATGGAGTCCTGCATCGGGCTCCCTGCTCAGTGGGGAGCTTGCTTCCGGCTGCTCCCCCTACCTGTGCTCTCTTTCTCTGTCAAATAAATAAAATCTTAAAAATTAAATAAATAAATGCAGCAAATCTAAGAATAACAGCCAAGCCAGTTAAGTGGAAATTCCTTCCAAACATGTGAACCCTGTGGTTTTAAGGGATAAGAAAACAGCTAATTCAGTAGAGACCTTTTGTTGTTGCTGCTTAAAATAAAGGTTTAGGTCTTTAATTATAGATGCTAGTGAGGAGGGAAAAAAAAAAAGTCTCTTTGATCCAGTGTATCTTCCCCGAATAGGAAATTCTTTCAAGTGGCATGTTTCCTATAACTTCTTGAGGTTAGTAAAACAAGCTCTTTTGAAGCCAGTGTCTGGTTGTATCCTATAGACAGGGCCCCTGAGAAGAAATCTCTTAGGCTACCAAATTTGTATGGTTTAAACATTTTGTAGTAATTCTCCAAAGAATGTAGCTCCTCCTGCACCCACTGCTTCTCTCAAAAATTGTGTGAGCAGAAAAGAGATTAAATTTAAATTTTTCTTTTCTGGAAAAACAGATTTTTTTAAAAGTAGGTTCCAATCCTGACATGACTTATGACCCGATCAGATCATCAGATCTGAGACTTATGACCAGATCAAGAGTCACTCTACAGACTGAGTCAGCCAGGTGTCCCTGGAAAAACTGATTTATTTATTTGACAGACAGAGATCACAAGTAGGCAGAGAGGTAGGCAGAGAGAGAGGGGGAAACGGGCTCCCCGCCGAGCAGAAAGCCCGATGCAGGGCTCCATCCCAGGACTCTGGGATCATGACCTAAGCCAAAGGCAGAGGCTTTAACCCACTGAGCCACCCAGGAGCCCCAGAAAAACTGATTTAAAAAAAAAACTAGATTCAATTGATTTTTCAGTATAAATGGTTCAGTTGTGTATCTAAATAAAGGGTAGATAAAATCTAAACATTAGAGATCTCAACATTGTTTTCATTTGGTTTTAAGGTTTGTTATTTTTATTCTTGCAATCCAGTTTTCCTAATGATGCTCTACTTAGTCTAACAAAGCTGTTTTGCATTCCTTGGTTCATACATTAACATTTTGCTTGAAAACTGCCTTGATCTAGCTGGTAATAATTTTTCATGGAAATTTTTTTTTCACGGAAAATTTTAATGCAGCCTTATATGCTCATGTAAGTAAGAAAGTCCTTAGAAAAGTATTAAGTTTGGTGCCTTTTGAAGCACATGAAGATGAGCAAGAATGAATACAAAACTACTCACCCACGGTTCTGGTTTCTCTGTCTTCACCCCAAAGAGCACAAGATCTGTAGGCCAAAAGAATGGATTTGTGTCAATTCCGCTCTTGCCTGGGATGTGAACTGCACCTCAATGCCTTTTTCTATGAAGTGGAAATTGTCATTTCTATCCTATCTCCATAAGTGTAATGAGAACAAAATGTATGAGACCGCGCTTTACACATTAAAACCTATGCCAGTGGTAATCGACATTCCGTTGTTTGGATTCCTTTCAAAATCTGAAAAATACATGCTTTCCCAACAGCTCTCATACACACAGCCCAAAGTGCTTGCAAGTGTGCTCAAAACCTTAATTTAATTTAGAGGAGCAGGATGAGGAGGGGATGATTTGAAACCCTTGCCCTACAGGTTAATAACTTCTGCTGCAGATGAGAGTAAGATAGTCACTCATCCAACAAATTATGGAGCTCCAGCTTTGGGCTGGGCACGACCGTGACAATGGCCGTGAACAGGACAAAGACGCTCCCCTTAAGGAGTGAGGGTAGACACAAACGTGTTACAGATAGTCGGGTATTGAGGTGGGGGGTGCCATAGCTTTAGCTGGTTTGGTGATCAGAGGAGCTGGCATTTGAGCTCACCATAAGCAATGAGGAGGCAGCTTGGTGAGAATGTTCCAGGAGAAAGAGATGGCAAATGCAAGAGCTCTGGGACAGCAGTGAGCTTGGTCTGTGTGAGGCCAGTTTTACTAAATCTAGTATATACAGTATAAACAAGACCACCGTGTCTGAACTGTAGCGGGCAGAGGGAAAGACGTTTGAGCTGAGGTCACAGTAGACAGGAGTCAGGCCACTTTGGGGAAAGGAAGAGATCCTTGAGGATTTTAAGGGGAGGAACTATATAAATCAGATGAATGTTTTAAGTTTGTAAAGATCTGTAGTGTGGGAAAATGGACTCTAGAGGGCGAAAGTTGACAGGCTATGCCTCATGAGGGATGGTGCCTCCCTCTCCAACCAGCGCTCCCCCTCACCTCCCCCCTGCCTAAATTTTTGGCCCAAGCAACTTGATGAATGCCCGTGCTCTTTACCTTGGCATCTCACCTGTGAATGCTGGGGCTCAGGTGTGACAGAGGTATTAAATTCTATTCTCCTCAATGATTGTATTATGTAGCCGGTAATTACTGCCACCATTGTCTCCTGCTTTGGAATGATGGCAGCTTTGGGGCTTGTCGTCATATCAGAGTTCTCATACTATTGGGGTCTCCCAGGAAGATCAAGGGATAACACTCTGCTAAGGGGTTTGCACACCACCCCAAAAATGGCCAGAATACCAACCTGTAAATACAAATTTACAAGTTAGGACTTTCATAAGGATTTTTTACTTACAAGTGCCTAAAGAGATTCCTAATTTGATATCAGGCTATTATAATTGGTAGGATATTGCTTTGGGCTGTGTTTTTGTCTGGATTCATTAATTTTTTTAGACCTCAGCACTGTGGAGGGTCCATGCCCAGGTAATTTTATCAAAATTAAAGTGTACTCATAGGAAGATATGAATTAAATATAATAACATATATGGTGTCCATACAATATGTATTACTACTGGGGAGCCTGGCTGGCTTAGTCTGCAGAGTATGGGCCTCTTGATCTATCAGGTTGAGCTGGGCCCAGGGTCTGCCTTGGGTCAGAGATTACTTTAAAAATTATATAGTGTTTTTCACATAAATTTAGAAGTTATATACTTTAAGATACCTTTTTTTTTTTCAAAGATTTTATTTATTTATTTGACAGAGATCACAAGTAGACAGAGAGGCAGGCAGAGAGAGAGGAAAGGAAGTAGGCTCCCCGCTGAGCAAAGAGCCCAACCCGGGGACCCCAGGATAATGACCTGAGCTAAAGGCAGAGGCTTTAACCCACTAAGCCACACAGGCACCCCTTAAGATGCCTTTTTTAAAGACTTCTTAAAGATTTCATTTGTTTATTTGATAGAGAGAAGGCATGAGCGGAGGGGAGAAGGAGAAGCAGTCTCCCTGGCTGAGCAAAGAGCCTGATGCGAGCCTCTATCCCAGGACTCGGGGATCATGACTTGAGCGGAAGACAGACACTCAACCGACCGACCTACCCAGGTGCCCTGTAAGTTGTGTTTTCTATGTAGCTATTTTAGAAACACTCATTTACCCTACTTTAAAAATATTCTTGGGCGCCTGGGTGGCTCAGTTGGTTAAGCAACTGCCTTTCACTCGGGTCATGATCCTGGAATCCCAGGATTGAGTCCCACATTGGGCTCTCTGCTCAGCAGGGAGTCTGCTTCTCCCTCTGACCCTCCTCCCTCTCATGCTCTCTCTCTCTGTCAAATAAATAAATAAATAAATAAAATCTTTTAAAAATGTGTATTCTTGGGACGTCTGGGTGGTTCAGTTGTTAAGCCTCTGCTTTCAGCTCAGGTCATGATCTCAGGGTCCTGGGATCCAGCCCCACATCAGGCTCTCTGCTCAGCGGGGAGCCTGCTTCCCTCCCTCTCACTTCCCCTGCTTGTGATCTCTCTCTCACTGTGTCTCTCTCTGCCAAATAAGTAAATAAAATCTTTTTAAAAAATTCTATAGTTCTCTTAACCTGCATTTATCACAGATTAATATTTAAGGCTTCATACAAATAGAAACTGAAACAAGGTTACTTTTATATAACAATGGAAACTAGGATTCCCTGTGCATTTGTTAAATTAAAAGCATTCATAATTATTTCTCAGAAGAGCTGGTCATTAATTAAGGTTTGTGAAGTGCTTAGGGAGTTTCATAAGGAAGTATATCAAATCTCACAAGCTCTGTATGATGGAAACTTAGATTTGAAAAGAGTAGTAGAAATGCCAATTACACATCAATCTTGGTGATTTCAAATATTTATTTTATTATTTTATAAATTATTTATCTAGTTTATCTATTTTATAAATTATTTATTATTTATCTTTTATTAGCTAAGTAGTATTTCATTATTTGGATGATCACTACTGTCAGGTAAAAAACCTAAAAGTAGAATTACTGGGTCATACAGTAGGTATATATTTAATTTTATAAGAAATTTCCAGGGGCAGGGGCGCCTGGGTGGCTCAGTGGGTTAAAGCCTCTGCATTCTGCTCAGGTCCTGATCTCAGGGTCCTGGGATAGAGCCCTGACTCAGGCTTTCTGCTCAGCGGGGAACCTGCTTCCCCCTCTCTCTCTGCCTGCCTCTCTGCCTACTTGTGATCTCTGTCAAATAAATAAATGAAATTTAAAAAAAAAAAGAAATTTCCAGGGGCACCTGGGTGGCTCAGTTGTTAAGCATCTGCCTTCAGCTCAGGTCAGGATCCCAGGATCCCAGGGTCCTGGGATGGAGCCCCGCATCAGCCTCCCTGCAGGCCTCTTCTGCCTCTCCCACTCCCCCTGCTTGTGTTCCGTCTCTATGTCTCTGTCAAAGAAATAAAAATCTTAAAAAAAAGAAAAGAAAAGAAATTTCCAAACTGTTTTCCAAAGTAGTTTTAGCATTTTACCCTCCCACCAGTAATGAAGGAGAGTTGTAGTTGTTCTCACTCTTGTCAACTGTTGGTATAATCTTTTTTTTAAACTGCTGTATTTTATTTGCTTCTTTGTTTTTAAGGGGCTCGAACTCATTACGCTGAGATCAAAGGTCACATGCTCTACTGGCTGAGCCAGCCAGGCACCCAGGTATTGAGAATCTTTGGTTTCAGCTGGTGAAGTGGTGTCTCCGTATCATTTATTTTACATTTCCCTGATGACTAATGATGTTGAGAGAATCTTTTCATCAGCTATAGCTAATCTCTTCTTTAACTGATACTGACAAATCCCTTTCCAGAGAAGTTGTGCTAATTTGTAATTCTACCAACAGTGTCATTTCTTTTTTAAGTAATCTCTATACCCAACATGGGGCTTGAACTCATGACCTCACGATCAAGAGCAGAATGCTCAGGGTGCCTGGGTGGCTCAGTGGGTTAAGCCTCTCCCTTCGGCTCAGGTCATGATCCCAGGACCCTGAGACCATTACTTGAGCCGAAGGCAAAGGCTTAACCCTCTGAACCACCCAGGCGCCACGAAGTTGAACATTTTTTAATGTTTAGTGCCTTATTTCTTCTTTTATAAAGTCACTGTTCATGGCCTTTGCCCATACTTGTATTGTAGACCTCTTCTTTTGAATAGTGAAAATTCTTTATCCTGACTTAGGTGATGCATATATCTTCCTGTTTTGTGACTTTTAATTGTGTTTATCTTTTCGAAGTAGTCAAACAATATGCTTTTCTGATTCCTTTCGTTACTTTTTTTTTTTTTTAAGATTTATTTATCTGTCAGATAAAAAAGGGAGAGGGAGAGAAGAAGACTCCACTAAGCACAGAGCCCAATGTGAGGCTCAATTCCATGACCCTGAGATCATAACCTGAGCCAGAATCAGTCCAAAGCTTAACTGACTGAACCACCCTGGCACCACCCTTTCATTACTTTTGAGCCATGGAAGTACTTACCCAAATTAACTAAGTTGTGTTTGATCTGGTAAGTGGGGGGGAGGGAGCATCAGCATCTGTTGGGATATATTAGGTCTGGAGTTACCACAATTAACCAGTAGGATAACTTATTTGTTTTCTTCTAGATTTCTTCTTTTATGTTTTACATATAACTTTTTTTTAAGATTTATTTATCTATTTATTTATTTGACAGACAGAGATCATAAGTAGGCAGAGAAACAGGCAGAGAGGAGGAAGCAGGCTCCCCGCTGAGCAGAGAGCCCGATGTGGTGCTTGATCTCAGGACCTTGAGATCAGGACCTGAGCCGAAGGCAGAGGCTTTAACCCACTGAGCCACCCAGGCGCCCCACATGTAACTCTTTAAACAAGGTTCACTTTATTTTGATGTTATAGAGATTACTTAAAAATAAAATCTTTTATTAGAGAGAAAGCAAGCGCATGCACAAGCAGGGGGAGGGGCAGAGGAAAGGGAGAAGCAGACTTCCTGCTGCGCAGGGAGCCCAATGTGGTGCTCCATCCCAGGACCCCAGGATCATGACCTAAGCTGAAGGTAGACATTAACCGACTGAGCCACCCAAGTGCCCCAAAAGTAAAATCTTAAAAAAAATAAGTAAAACAAAAATCTTTGGGGCTCCTGGGTGGCTGTCAGTAGAACATGCACCTCTTAATCCCAGGGTTGTAAATTTGAGCCCCATGTTGGAGCTCAAATAAAATCTTAAAAAAGTAAAAAATAAAATAGTTTGATGTTATAGAGTGGCTCCAACTTGAGATCCAAATGATAATTTCCCACTACTACTATTATTATTGAAAAATCCATCTCTTCACAGAGGTTTCCAATGTTTGCTTAGTATTTTTGTTTTTAGCTATCCTGTTCTTCCAGATGAATTTTAACATCTATGGTGCAGGGACCAATTTATTTTGCCCTTTAGAAATTTGGTCTGTTTGATAGAAGTGTGGAGTTCTCATTACTTCTTAGATGAAGAACTTCCTCAGGACATCTGAACAATTCTCTTGGGTGGAAACCTGATGTCAAAACCTAAGAAACAGAACCAAATTAAATCCAGCTTTCAAGGTGCTCCTGCCTCGTTGGGGTTACTACGAATGGCCTTAGGTCAAAATTCCAAGACTTAATTCAGGGGATGACTCCAGAGTATATCCCCAGATCTCCTCCCAATACATAAATCTATGTTAATGGAGATTTAGGCTTTAACCCTTCTAATCTTTTATTTATTTTTATTTTTTTTTAAAGATTTTATTTATTTGACAGAGAGGTCACAGTAGACAGAGAGGCAGGCAGAGAGAGAGAGAGAGGGAAGCAGGCTCCCCGATGAGCAGAGAGCCCGATGCGGGACTCGACCCCAGGATCCTGAGATCATAACCTGAGCCGAAGGCAGCGGCTTAACCCACTGAGCCACCCAGGCGCCCTTAACCCTTCTAATCTTTTAAGTGGGAGCTGTCCAAAAGAACTTTCTGCTATGATGGAAATGTCCTATGCTACCATGTCCAATAAGGTAGTCACTAGCCACAGGTAGTTACTGAGCACTTGAAATGTGGCTAGTCCACTTGAGGAACTGAATATTCAAATTTTTAATTCCATTTAATTTAACTGTGTGTAACCACATAAGACTTATTGGCCACAACAGTAACTGTTAAGACTGGATTGTCTGTTTCCTTGGATCTCAGTTTCGATACTACATTATCATAGCTAAACTCAAAATACTTTTTGACTTTGCCAGGCACTATACTCGGTGAGGGAAGACAGTCATAGTAAGACAGTTTCTATTCTCAGTTTACAATTTAAGCAAAGAAAAGATCCGTTTTTAACCCAGAGATGAGCTAGATTGTTAGGACTCTCTAGAGACTTGCCCATCGTGTCCCACAGTAAGCCTGAGCGGGGCAGCACGTACAGTCACTGCATGGAACGGGAAGAACACGGGGGTGCTTCTAGCAGAGTAGGTGACCCACAGGGCTTATAGGGAGGTCAGTTCCCTGCACATTGGAGGTCCCTAGAGTTGCTGTTCTTCCTTGTCTTAGAGGTGGAAAGGAAGTGAGGAGGCCAGGGGGCCAAGCCGGGTCTCACGCCATGGAATCTGAGGCCCGCCAACTACTGGACTGGAGCTGGCATGGACACGAACGGACTTCTTCCTATACTTACTGCACTCAACAAATGTGAAAACTGAAATGAGGGCTTAAATGAGTTTGGTGAAGGGGGTGGGGGAAGGAGAAACTGCGGGAAGGCGCATGGTCAGCTTGATAGGGACTCCCTAGAGACCGAGTGGGTGGATAGACCAGAAGAAAAGGAGGGAGGACTGTCTGGGAAGACAAGGGCTCTCGGAAAGGTGGCCCCGGGGTGAGGGTGACAAGAGGCTCGCGGCCCGGGGAGCCGCTGCTCGGTCTCCGCGGCCGGGTCACAAGATGGCCGCTGCTTCGCCGGGGCTTTCCGTGCCGGACCCAGGGGCTGGTGGTAGGTGCTGCGGGCCGGAGCAGCGGCAGGCAGCCCAGGGGGAGTCAGCTGCGGGGAGGGCAGGCTGAGGAGAAAGGAAAACTGTCCGTCGGAAGCAGAAGGGGAGAAAGGAAGGACGCGAGCACACAGTGCGACTGCGCGGGCCTCGGGCCTCGGGAGGAAGAGGAGAGCCGGGGTGGGCGACTGCCGGGGGGAGGGGGCGGGAGGTCAGGAGGCCGCGCCGAACTGGGCAGCCGGGCGGCGAGTTGGGCCTTGGCGGCGGCGGCAGCGCGCACGGGCCGCCGGGAAGTTGGGAGAGCGGCGTGCGGGAGCGCGCGCGCACGCGGGACCGGGCCGCGAGCAGCCGCGGCCGCCCGGGTTACCTCCCCGAGCCACCCGCGCTCCCGACTCGGCTCCTCAGGAGGGAGCGGCCAGTGGGCCCGCATCGTGTCAGCGAGGTTCGAGGCCCGGCTGCCGTGGCCTCCTCCTTCTGGTACCTGGGCCGCCCGGAGGACCCGGGGCCGGAGCACGGCGGGCTGACTGGCCCGGGGGAGCTGACACCGCTGGACACCAAGGCGGAGGTGCACGTCTGGCGGTCGCCTGGAGCCGGGAGGAGGCCGAGGGGACCATGTCCGGAAGGAACCACCACCTCTCCACCACCGAACGCGTCATCAAAGGTGCCGGGCGGCCCGGTCCCTCGTCGTCCCCCGGCGGGAAACGGCCTTCGGCCGGGAGACGGCGAGGGGACGGAGGGCGGGGAGGGGGGGAGGGGTGGAGTGGCGGGAGGGCGGCGGGGGACCCCGGCTGCGTCGGTCCGCGGGGAGGACCGGGAGGGGGTGTGAGAGAGGGAGGGGGAGCCCTGCGGGGCAGTGCCCGGGCGTTTTCTGTTGCACCTCGATCCGCAGCTAGCTGGAGATTGCCGCTTTATCTCCCGTAGTGTGGGACCTGCAGGTGGGGTGGGGATTTCTTCTCCCGCCATCCCAGAGGGCCGGGATCCCCATCTTTTTTTTTTAAAAGAAACGATTCTTCTTTTCTCGTCTTTCATCTGGTGAAGCCATCTAGGGTGATGTGCGCAGGGACTTCAGTAGATTCTTCCAAGTCACATCTTCCTGCCGCTCCCCCTCTTTAGGATCTGATTATCTCGCCCCTCCCCCACCCCCTTTTTTAAAGGACGTTTACCGTGTACCTTTCGGCCCACTTTCTACAGATCACCCCAAGTCACTGCTGTTATTAAAAGGATCAGTTTGGTGAAATCAACACAAAGAAATCCATTTTGTGATGTGTGAAAGAGACTTACAGATCTCTTGACATGATGCTAGTGCTTTATTTTATTTTTTGGCTGTAGAGACCTGAAGAAGGATGTTCTCTCATTCAGATATCTAACCAAAACTAAAATGTTCCTTACTGTAGGGTTTTACGTTGTACTTGTTTCTGGTCTTAAACTACTTATACTGGTTTAAACGTTTAACTACTAATTTACGCACTTCTTTTGTTCAGCGGTAACACTTAGGTACAACTCTTTGCTCTAGAGTTTTAACTATGGGGTTGAAAGCACTATTTTATAAGAAGGGAGTATACACCTAAGCTAGCTGTTAGTGGCTTCTGGATAAAGGGGTTAAGTGTAAGTGGGCAAAACTATTAAAATACTTTTATGTTTTCGTTTTGGTAATTAGAAGGAGAAAGGAAAGGAAGATTGGTGACGATACTTTTTTTTTTTTTAAGTGGAAGAGCCTATTGAATGTTCAGTGAAGGGGGAGAATTTTAGTGTTTAACTTAAATATTTTTCTCCCTAAAAAATGAATCATCATAAATGTTGATTTTCTACACTATTAATTTTAGTGTGTAACTTAGTTTCTTCCCCTCTAAAAAGTCAGGATCATAAGTGATGATCATAAACACTGATTACCTACATTATATAATGTTCAGTAGATATAATGGGGTTTTTGAGATATATCTACTCAAATCATCTGGTATTATTGAGGATTGAAGTGAATTGTTCATATAACTGACATTTTTTAGTCCTTTGTTGAATAATTTTGATCTTTTTTTTTTTTAAGATTTTATTTATTTATTTGACAGAGATCATAAGTAGGCAGAGAGGCAGGGAAAGCAGGTTCCCTGGGGAGCAGAGAGCCTAATGTGGGGCTCCGATGTGGGGCTCCGGCTCCGTCTCAGAACCCTGGGATCATGACCTGAGCCGAAGGCAGAGGCTTTAACCCACTGAGCCACCCGGACGCCCCTGTTTTGATCTTTTTAATGTCAGTTTTTATAGTATATAAAAGAGTATAAATCTTCTCTTAAGATAAAGAGTTTAAACCTTCTCTTAAGACAAAGAATATACTAAACATAACCTTTTTTGATTAATCAAGGTCAGTTGTGTACAGTAATTTCTGTCCTGTGCTGTTAACATGGCTGGTGCATTCTGCTGTTTAAGGGTGTTGGCAGTTTCCTCCTGTACCAAAATGACTGCTTACTGCTATACTGCTTAATGCTTTTGTCTGTTTTTTATCTCTTCCAGTACTGTTCTTTATCTGTCAAAATATGCCCTTCCAATCTGCTATTTCTAAGCTGAAGTAGGCAGGGAAACCAGATAAACCAGAATTGTGTGTCAAGTTAGAAGAAATAGGATCTCAGTGAAGCTTAGTAGCAGTCCTCAGACCTTTAGGAATCTCAAATTCTGATCGCCATTGTAGCATGTAATTTCCACCATAAGATGCCATAAGATATAAAGGAAATGTTAAAATAACCCTTTCAGACCCTTAAATATAGAAGTAAAGTGAAATGAAACATAATTAAAAGGTAGGTGCTGTCTTATTGCTAGGGATGCTCATAGTTAAGTAAACACTCTCATAGTCTGGATAATTTGTTTTTTGGACAAATTATAAATTACTGCATGTTGTGTAGTTATTTTTTTGGCATGTTGTATACTTATAAGATTACTTTTAAATAAATGAAGTATAATAATTTCAAACCCTTACTTAGAATGTGTGGATTTATCTTAAATATAAAAACTGTAGAGTAAGAACTTGACCACAGCAATCTTGGCTTCTCTATGACTTATGTTGATTTTTTTCTGGGTTTTCCAGAGTTTGAAATAGTTGAGGTTTGTTCTAAGAAAGTAAGGTGTCACTGTATATGTAGCTAAGGTCCATTGTATTGGGTACTAAATCCTGATCTAATCTTGACTGGCCAGAGTTGTCTGCATTTATTCACAGCTGGAAATCTTTTTAGAGGTGAGACCACACCCCAGTTATTTTTGGTTCTGTAATTTCCTGTTAACTTTAAAGTCTACTTAATTGTTTGGTTTGAACAAATCTTGGAGAATAGTGGGAGGGAGTGACTAGTATTTTAAGTGTCCTTTAAACAGAAACTTTCCTAAAATGAAGAAGTACTAGACTGATGGTCAGAAAACCTAGGTTTTACTGCAGCAGGAGCTTACTTGTGACCTTGCCTTTTTTTTTTTTAACTTTGCTTTTTCACTTAAACTCTCTCCCTTTTTTTTTCCTTCAGTAATCTCATGGGCAAAATAAGGTTAATAATACCTTCTTTGTCAAGCATCTGAACCACGCAAAGATATAACTGACATGAAAAGCTTAAGACAGGTTGTATTATGAAACATGATAGTAGTTTGATAATAGGTCGGTTTCTACATAAGTGGTTAGTAGAGAAAACATTAACATTTTTAAAAAGATTTATTTATTTAGAGGGCGCATGAGTGTGGGGAGGGGCAGAGGGAGAGGAGAGAGAATCCAAGGAGACTCCAGGCAGAGCACAGAGCCCACCAGCACAGGGCTCCATCTCCTTGAGATCATGACCTGTGCTGAAATCAAGAGTTGGTTGCTTAATGGACTGAGCCACCCACGCACCCCTCATTAACATTTTTTTGAGAAATCACTAACATTTGGAAAATATCAGAGTTGGAAATTATGTGAAATAATAAGTTGGAAAACTGTTCGAGTCAGGAAAATACTTGTTCTGCAATTTATTTTTTTATTTTTAAGTAATTACTGCACCCAGAGGGACCCCATCCTCTTCTATGATTTAGAGGATATCCAGGTGGAATCCCATGTGTAACAACGTGAAGAGAATAGGACAGTTCTGTCTAGTACTTTCTTAGCAGCTGGTTTCTTCCCTAGAAGTTGATGGTGTTTATTTTATGTTTAAAAATATAAAAGTTGTTATGATTTCATTCATTCATTAAGTGTTTATGGAGAGCCATCTGCAGTGTATGCCAACAAGTGCTCCTTTGTTTCTTTTTGTTTTTAAAGTAACAGTTCTGTAGTGCCTCTAGAATAGTCAGTATGCATTGTGGCATCACTGCTGGTTTCTAGAGTAGAAAAAATCCAGAAACTCAAATGACTGAATTGTGAAAATCTTTCAGCTTGATTTTTTTCTTTCTTTCCTTCTTTTTTTTTTTTGTTTCCAAGTTTGTTTGTTTTTTTCCCTGTTTGAGAGGATTTTTTTTTCTTTTACTGATTAAAAAAAAAAAAGATTTATTCCCCTGGGCTGAATCTTTTCAGAAGCAACAAAGAAATTTCACTAGGAATTACATGACAGATGTAGAGAATCCATTTTTGGTAGCCAATTGGTGTTTCACAGAAAAGTCAGACTTCTTTTCAGTAAGATGCTCATAGATTTCTCCCATTCATTTGTGGAATTCAAGTGTATTGTATATTCACAGGATATACTGTGTCATTTGTACCATTTGTACCACATATACGTGGTTAGCCCTATATAGAGGCTACTGGTTCTTTAATATCTGCCAATGAGAATAGTGCAGCTATGGCTTTCTTAAAAGATTTTTAAGAATAGTATGGACAAAAATTGCTGTTTTCACAAGATTACCCTGAACCCTGTTTCAGTCTCTGGTACCTATGCCTCATTTATTTCCACAGATCTTATCCCCTCTTCCCCTCTTGCCTTTTTTTGTATTATGAGAATGGATTTACCAAAGGTTTATATAGGCTTTTTTTTTTTAAGATTTTATTTATTTATTTGTCAGAGACAGAGCGAGAGAGAGCAAGCGAGCACAGGCAGAGTGGCAGGCAGAGGGAGAAGCAGGCTCCCTGCCGAGCAAGGAGCCTGATGTGGGACTTGATCCCAGGACGCTGAGATCATGACCTGAGCCGAAGGCAGCCGCTTAACCAACTGAGCCACCCAGGTGTCCCTATATAGGCTTTTTTATTTTTTGCTTTTCTTTTTCTTTTTATATTAAAGATTTTATTTTTAAGTCATCTCTACACCCAACCTGGGCCTTGAACTCACAACCCTGAGATCAAGAGTCGCATGTTCCACTGACTGAGCCAGTCAGCCACCCCTATTCTTTTACTTTCTTAATAGGATTACAGTTTTTCAAAATATAATAAAGTTGGTGAGAGATAAAAATTAAAAAATGCAATTAATAATTGCCTCAGAACAGCTAGGCTTGGGAAAGGCCACCATCGTATTTAAGGATTTGGTAGTGTCTTAGTGAGGAAAAGCTAAAAAGAAGAAAATGAGTTTTAAAGTATATTATACCTAGGGGCACCTGGGTGGCTCAATCCTTAGGCATCTGCCTTCTGCTCAGGTCATGATCCCAAGGTCCTGGGATCAGCACACATCCGGCTCCCTGCTTGGTGGGAAGCCTGCTTCTCCCTCTCCCACTCCCTCCCCCTGCTTGTGTTTTCTCTCTCCGTGTGTCTCTCTCTGTCAAATAAATGAATAAAGTTTTTAGAAAAAGAAAAAAAAAGTGTATTATACCTGATGGGAAGTGGAGGTAACTTGTTTAGCAGAAAAAGAAGTTGTTTTAGCTACATAGGGTTTGGAAGAACATGCAGAAGTAAGGATGGAGAAAAACAGTATAATTGAGGAGTAGATAGGTGGGTAAAATTAGGAGCAGAATTGGAAGAGGTAAAAGGAGGAAGAGGAGAAGAGGGATAGCTGAAAACCGTTAGGGCAGGTGATAGTGATTTCATTAAGGGAACAGCAAGATTATTTTGATGGCTGGGCTTCTTGGGTGACTCAGTTGTTAAGCATCTGCCTTTGGCTCAGGTCATGATCTCTGGGTCCTGGGATGGACCTAGTGGAGCCCCACGTTAGGCTCCCTGCTTGGCGGGAAGCCTGCTTCTCCCTCTCCCACTCTCCCTGCTTGTGTTCCCTCTCTTGCTATCTCTCTCTGTCAAATAAGTAAATAAAATCTTTTGTAAAAAAGATTATTTTTGATAGCTATCTATTTTAAAAAACCCAAAGCTTAATTGGCTTATAAATATAACTCAGAATTACAGATGATTCAAATATCATAAAGATATTATGACAGTGAGACAGACTTGTTTTTATTTTATTGAAGAGATTGTTTAAAAAGTGGAAAAAGTTAGTAGAGGGATAAAGTAGATATTAAAAAGCACTAATAAGCAGAGGAGATAGAAAGGATTTTCTAAGTGTATCTCCCATCCCTGTTAATCACACCACTTACCCATTTAGTCAGTGGCTCAGATGACAAGCCTGGGAGTC
>PISX010027162.1:0-23374 GCA_004024625.1 Mellivora capensis | reverse complement strand
AGCTGAGCCCCCCAGGTACCCTTATTATTATTATTTTTTATTTTAAAAAGATTTTATTTATTAGAAAGCGCAAGTGGTGGGGGAGGTGGGGGTTGGAGGGATAGAGTAGGAGGGAGAGGCATAAACAGACTCTGCACTGAATATGGAGTCTGGTGGGGGCTCTTCTCTCTCCTGACCCTGAGATCATGACCTGAGCCAAACCAGCTGAGCCACCCAGGCTCCCCTAAATAGTTATCTTTTTAAAGGATAAGGATCATCTGGCTGGCTCATCTGAAAAAGAGTGGAACTCTGGGATGCCTGGGTGGCTCAGTTGGTTAAGCGGCTGCCTTTGGCTCAGGTCATGATCCCAGTGTCCTGGGATCGGGTCCCACATCGGGCTCCTTGCTAAGCAGGGAGCCTGCTTCTCCCTCTGCCTCTGCCTGCCACTCTGCCTGTGCTCGCTCACTCTCTCCCTCTCTCTGACAAATAAATAAATTAAAAAAAAAAAAGCGTGGAGCTCGTGATCTCAGGGTTGTGAATTTGAGCCCCAGGTTAGGTGTAGAGATTACTTAAAAATAAAAATTAAAAAAGGACTAGGGGTACCTGAGTGGCTCAGTTAGTTAAGTGTCTGCTTTTGACTCAGGTCATGATCCCAGGGTTCTGGGATCGAGCCCCATATCAGGCTCCCTGCTCTCCTCTCTCTCCCTCTGCCCACCTCCTCATGCTTTCTCTCTCTCTTTCAAATAAATAAATAAATAAATAAAATCTTTTTTGAAAAAGGATTTAGGGGCGCCTGGGTGGCTCAGTGGGTTAAAGCCTCTGCCTTTGGCTCAGGTCATGATCCCAGGGTCCTGGGATTGAGCCCCGCATTGGGCTCTCTGCTCAGCGGGGAGCCACTTCCCCTTCTCTCTCTGCCTGTCTCTCTGCCTACTTGTGATCTCTGTCTGTCAAGTAAATAAATAAAATCTTTTTTTTTTTAAAGATTTTATTTATTTATTTGACAGAGATTACAAGTATGCAAGAGAGGCAGGTAGGGAGAGAGAGGAGGAAGCAGGCTTTCTACGGAGCAGAGAGCCCGATGTGGGCTCGATCCCAGGACCCTGGGATCATGACCTGAGCCGAAAGCAGAGGCTTTAACCCACTGAGCCACCCAGGCGCCCTAAATAAATAAAATCTTAAAAAAAAAGGATTTAGATAACAATAATAAAGTTTCATATTTGCCCATAATTGCCATTTCTGTTGCTCTTAATTCCTCTGTGTATTATGGGGTTCCATCTAATATTTTTTTGGCAGAGGACTTTTTAAGATTTTTGTAGTTCTGGTATTCTGGTGATGACTTCTTTCAGCTTTTAAATGTCACAAAAAATCTGTTTTTCTGTTGTTGTTTTATTTTTATTTTTCATTTATTTTGTTTTGCATTTTTTTAACTTTAATTTTTATTGTGTTATGTTAGTGACCATACAGTACATCATTAGTTTTTGATGTGGTGTTCCATGATTCATTGTTTGCATATAACACCCAGTGCTCCATGCAATCCATGCCCGCCTTAATACCCATCACCAGGCTCACCCATCCTACCCGCCTCCCTTCTAAAACCCTCTGTTTGTTTCCGGGAGTCCTGTGTCTCATGGTTTGTCTCCCCCTCCTGATTCGCCCCCCACAAAGGAGGCTTTGTGCCCAGTGTGGAGCCTGAATCGGGGCTTGAACCCTGACCCTAAGATCAAGACTTGAGCTGAGAGCAAGAGTCACACACTTAACTGACTGAGCCACTTGGGTGGTCCAAAAGTCTATATTTTTAAAGATACTTTGGTTCAGGATAGAATTCTTTGTTGATAGTTTTGTTTTTTCCCCTTGTCCTTTAAAGGTGTTGCTTCACTGTGTTCTGGCTTACATTGGTTTCCAGTGAGAAGATGCTGTCATTCTTATCCTTATTTCTCTATATTTAATGTACCTTTTTTCTCTGGTTGCTTTTAGGATTTTTGTTTTCCTTTAATTACCATTTTTAAGCAGTTTGATTATAATATGCCTTGGTGTTGTGCTTGGGCCTCATAGAGCCAAGTAGATCTGTGGGTTTATAGTTTTCATCAAGCTTGGCAATATTTTGACCATTATTTCCTCAAGTTTTTTAATATCCTCTCCTCATCTCTCATTTGGGTAATGCAGGTACACATGTATTAGGTTGCTTAAAGTTGCACCACAGTTCACTTATTCTGTCTTATGTTTTCTTACCTTTTCTTTCTCTCAGTGCTTCATTTTGGCTAGCTTCTGTTGCAGTATCTTCAAGTTCACTGATTTTTTTTTTTCTGCACTGTATAATCTGTTATTCCCAGCCAGCATATTATTCATTCCACATACTGTTTTTGTCTCTAAAAATTCTGGGGAGGGAGACAAACCATAAGAGACTCTTAATCTCAGGAAACAAACTAGGGTTGCTGGGGGGAGAGGGGAGGGATTGGGTGACTGGGTTATGGACATTGGGGAGGGTATGTGCTATGATGAGTGCTGTGAATGGTGTAAGAGTGATGACTCACAGACTTGTACCCCTGGGGCAAATAATACATCATATGTTAATTTTAAAAAAAGTTCATCTTAGGGTTTTTAAAAAATATTTTCCATGTCTCTATTTGATTGGGACAATCTTTCTTCATGTTGCTTGAATACACGGAATACAGCAATAACTGTAATGTACTTGTCTTCTAAATTTATTATCTGTGTCAATCCTAGGTCTGTTTCTATTGATTGCTTTTTCTCCTCATTATGGGCCTTATTTTCCTTTTTCTTTGCATGCTTTCATCATTTCTTATTGGATGTCAGACAATGTAATTTTTACCGTGTTGAGTGCTGGAGAGTTTTGTATTCCTATAAATACTTCTGAGCTTTGTTCTCATTCTTAGAATTGGTATGATTTTGGGGGCTATTGCCTCTAAGCTTTGTATAGCAGGACAGAGCAGGATTTAGTCTCAGACTAGTTTTTCTCACTGGTGAGGTGAGTACTCTACCCAGTACCCCACGAATTACGAGGTTTTCTAATCTGACTGGTGGTGACAGGCATCTGTGAGCCCCAATGGTGGTTTTCTCTAGTACTCCCAGATATCTTTTTTGCCTGGCTTTCGATAGTTTCCTTCCACACATGTCTGATTAGTACTTCATTGAGGACTCATTAGGGAACTTTAGCAGATCCCCGGAGCTTTTTTACCAGGCAGCTTTCTTTTCTCTGGTACTCCGCCCTGGGAACTCTATTTGCTTTGTCCTCCCAGGACTCTCATCCGTCTCCATTCAGGGAGGCTGCCAGGTGCTGCCTGGGCTCCCCCTCTCTGAGCAGAGTGCTATAAACTTTGCCCAGGCACCAAGCTGGGGCAACTGTAGAATTCACTGCACTTGATTCCTATTCTCGGGGATAACTGTCCTTTGATCCTGGTGTCCAATGTTTACACCTAAGTATAATACCAGGTCTGGGGTTTAGGGAGGGCCACTCTAAAAGTTTGTCAAGCATGGTGGGTTCAAGAAAGTTTGATTCAGAATGTGTTATTTGAACAATAGGTTGTAAACTATTAGAAAAAGAAGGTAGAGTCACGAACTCATACTGACTCTTGTGCCTGAACATTCTTCCTTCCTCTCTGCTGGGAGGCACCCTGCTTATCTTTCCAAGGTGGTCTGGTGCCACTGTTACCTCTGTAAAGCTGCCTTTGAACCATGATAAAATGAATAACTTCTTGCTCTGTGTATTATATTTATACCTCTGTCCCTTTTTACCTTGAATCATGGTTATAGTCTGGTTGTGTCTGTCGGCTGTGATAAGCTGAGCAGAACGTGGTTCTGAAGAAGTCCACAAGTTTTAATATCATTCAAGACCTTGACTCCTAGGTATACCTATTACTGGCTGGAAATTCAGCAAATTATCTGAAACTATGAGGATCAGTCTCTTTTCCTGTAAAAGAGAGGTAGAAATATCTGCTTTGTAGTGTTACTGTGATTTGTATACATTGCCTAGTGAATTGCCTGGCTCCTAGTCAGTATTCCATAAATTCTAGTTCCCTTTTTTATTTATCTTTTGTCTTCAGCACTCATTTCAGCATAACTATATGTAGGAATTCATGAAAGTATATTGAAATGAAAATAAAATGATAATATTTTTAGCTTCTTGAGGAACCTCCATACTGTTTTCCAGAGTGGTTGCACCAGCTTGCAATCCCACCAACAGTGTAACAGGGTTCCCCTTTGTCAGCATTCTCACCAACATTTGTTGTTGACTTGTTAATTTTAGCCATTCTGACTGGTGTGTGGTAGTATCTCATTGTGTTAAAAGGAAAGCTCCTTTTAATTATCAATCTTGAAATTTTTCTTTCTCTCAACAGACACGTACTTATAGAAATAAGCATTACACCTTGTTAGTTTTGACACTTAAATTTGTTTTTTAGGTTTTTATTTTAATTCCAGTGTGTCAACATACAGTGTTATTTTATTTCAGGTGTACAATGTAGTGATTCAACAATTCCAAATATCACCGGTTGCTTAGGTGCTCATGATGACAAGTGTACTCTTTACTCTCCATCACCTATTTAACCCATCCCCCCAATTACCTCCCCTCTGGTAACCATCAGTTTGTTCTGTGTAATTAAGGGTCTGTTTCTTGATTTGTCTCTTTCTCCCTTTGCTTATTTGTTTTGTTTCTTAAATTCTACATATATATGAAATCATAGGGTATTTGTCTTTCTCTGACTTATTCCGTTTAGCATTATAATCATTGGCTCCATCCATGTCATTGCAAATGGCAAGATTTCATATTTTTTATGGCTGAATGATAATCCATTCTGTATATATGCCACATCTTCTTTAGCCATTCATCAGTTGATGGACACTTAGGCTGCTTCCATATCTTGGCTATTGTAAATAATGCTGCTGTGAACATAGGGACACATGTATCCCTTTGAATTAGTGTTTTTATATTCCTTGGGTAGATACCCAGTAGTGTGATTGCTGGATTATAGGGTAGTTCTATTTTTAATTTTTTGAAGAACCTCCATACTGTTTTCTATGGTGGTTGTACCAATTTGTATTCCCACCAACAGTGCACGAGGGTTCCCTTTTCTCCACATTCTCACCAACCAACACCTGTTGTTTCTTATGTTGTTGATTTTAGCCATTTTAACAGCTATGAGGTGATATCTCATTGAAGTTTTGATTTGTACATCACTGTGATACTGAACACCTTTTCATGTATGTGCTCATCATCTGATATCTTTTTGGAAAAATGTCTGTGTATGTCTTTTGACCATGTTTAAATTTGATTATTTGGTTTTTGGGTGTTGTGTTGTATTAGTTATTTATGTATTTTGGATATTAACTCTTTATCAGATATGCCATTGCAAATATCTTCTCCCATTCCATAGTTTCTCTTTTAGTTTTATTGTTTCCTTTGCCATGCAGAAGCTTTTTATTTTGATGTGGTACCAGTAGTTTGTTTTTGTTTCCCTTGCCTCAGGAAACATAGGTAGAAAAAAGTTGGTAAGGCCAGTGTCAAAGAAGTCACTGCCTTTGTTCTTTGCTAGGATTTTTATGGTTTCAGGTCTCACATTTAGGTCTTTAATCCATTTTAAAATTATTTTTGTGAATGGTAAAAGAAAATGGTCTAGTTTCATTATTTTGCATGTTGCTGTCCAGTTTTCCCAACCCCATTTGTTGAAGAGACTGTCTTTTTCCCATTGAATATGCTTTCCTCCTTTGTCAAATATTATTGGACCATATAGTTGTGGGCTCCTTTTTGGGTTTTCTATTCTCTTCTGTTGATCTGTATGTCTACTTTTGGGCCAGTACCATTCTGTTTTGATTACTACAGCTTTGTAATATAACTGAAGTCTGGAATTGTGATGCCTCCAGCTTTGCTTTTCTTTTTCAAGATTGCTTTGACTATTTGGGGTCTTTGTGATTCCATACAAATTTTAGAATTGTTTGTTCTGGTTCTCTGAAAAATGCTGTTGGTATTTTGATAGGGATTGCATTAAATATGTAGATTGCTTTAGGTAGTATAGACATTTTAACAATATTTTTTCTTCCAGTCTATGAGCATGAAATGTCTTTCCATTTTATTGGTGTCATCTTCAATTTATTTCAACAGGTCTTTTACCTTTTTGGTTAGGTTTATTCCTAGGTATCTTACTATTTTTGGTGCAGTTGTAAATAGGATTGTTTTCTTAATTTCTCTTCCTGCTGCTTCATTTTTGGTGTACAGAAATGCAACAGATTTCAGTAGATCCTGCAACCTTACTGAATTTAACAGTTTTAGCAGGTTTTTGGTGGAGTCTTTTGGGGTTTCTATGTATAGTATCATGTCATCTGCAAATAATGAATTGAATGTTTTATTTCTTTCTTACCAATTTCAATGCTTCTTATTTCTTTTTGCTATATTATTGCTAGGACTTCCAGTACTCTTTTGAATATAAGTGGTCAGATTGTACATCTTTGTCTTGTTCTTGACCTTAGGGGAAAATCTCTCAGTTTTTCCTGATTGAGAATGATGTTTGCTGTGGGTTTTTTCATATATGGCCTTTATTGTGTTGAGATATGTTCCCTCTAAAGCTATTTTGTTGAGAGTTTTTTATCATGAGTTGATGTTCTGCTTTGTCAAACAGTTTTTCTACATCTATTGAAATGATCATATAGTTCTTATCCTTTCTCTTATTGTGTGATGTATCAGATTGATTGATTTGTGAATATTGAACCACCCTTCCAACCCAGGAATAAATCCCACTTGATCACTGTGAATGATTTAAAAAAAAATTTTTTTTTTTTAATTTATTTGTCAGAGAGAGAGGGAGAGAGAGAGAGAGAGAGAGCAAGCACAGGCAGACAGAGTGGCAGGCAGAGGCAGAGGGAGAAGCAGGCTCCCTGCCGAGCAAGGAGCCTGATGTGGGACTCAATCCCAGGACACTGGGATCATGACCTGAGCCGAAGGCAGCCGCTTAACCAACTGAGCCACCCAGGCGTCCCGTGAATGATTTTTCTAATGTGTTGTTGGGTTCAGTTTGCTAGTATTTTATTGAGGATTTTTGCACCTGTGTTCATCAAATATATTGGCTTGTAGTTCTCTTTTTTGTGATGTTTTTATCTGGTTTGGGTATCAGGGTAGTGCTGGGTTCATAGAATGAATTTGGAAGTTTTCCTTCTTTTCATATTTTTTGGAATAGTTTGAGAATTATAGGTATTAACTCATCTTTACATGTTTGTTAGAATTTGCCTGTGATGCCTTCTGGTCCAGGACTTTTTGATTATTGATTTGATTTGATTATTGATTCCATTTCTTTGATGGTTACGGTCTATTCAAATTGTCTATTTCTTCCTGTTTCAGTTTTGGTAGTTCGTATGTTTCTAGGAATTTATCCTTTTCTTCTAGGTTGGCCAATATGTTGGCATATAGTTTGTCATAATATTGTTATAATTGTTTATGTTTCTGTGGCATTGGTTGTTATTTTTCCTCTGTCATTTGTGATTTTTTTTTAAGATTTTATTTATTTATTTGACAGAGAGAGATCACAGTAGACAGAGAGGCAGGTAGAGAGAGAGAGAGGAGGAAGCAGGCTCCCCGCTGAGCGGAGAGCCTGATGCGGGACTCGATCCCAGGACCCTGGGATCATGACCTGAGCCGAAGGCAGAGGCTTAACCCACTGAGCCACCCAGGCGCCCCTGTCATTTGTGATTTTATTTGAGTCCTTATTCTTCTTTTTCTTGGTAGGTCTGGTTAGGGGTTTCTCAGTTTTATTGATTTTTTACAAAAAACCAGCTTCTAGTTTTGTTGATCTGTTCTTTTTTTTGTTGTTTTGTTTTGTTTTTTAGTTTCTGTATCATTTATTTCTACTCTAATCTTTATTTTTCCTTCCTTCTGGTGGTTTTAGATTTTGTTTGTTCTTTTTATAGCTCCTTTAGATGCAAAGTTAGGTTGTTTGAGATTTTTCTTCTTGAGGGAGGCCTGTGTTGCTATAAATTTTCTTCTTATGACCACTTTTACTGCATCCTAGAGGTTTTGGACCATTGTATTTTCATTTTCATTTGTTTCCATGTACTTTTTATTTCTTCTTTTATTTCCTGGTTTACTCATTCATTGTTTAGTAGCAGGTAATTTAACCTCCGTGTATTTGTGTTCTTTCTAGATGTTTTCTTGTTGTTGACTTCTAGTTTTATAGCCCTGTGGTCCCAAAACATTCATGGTATGACTTTAATCTTCTTGAATTTGTTGAGGCTTGTTTTGTGAGCTAAAATATGATCTTTTTGGAGAATGTTCCATGTGTACTTGAAAAGAAGGTAGGGGCACCTGGGTGGCTTGGTGGGTTAAAGCCTCTGCCTTCGGTTCAGGTCGTGATCCCAGAGTCCTGGGATCGAGCCCCGCATCAGGCTCTCTGCTCAACAGGGAGCCTGCTTCCCCCCTTCTCTCCCTGCCTGCCTCTCTGCCTACTTGTGATCTCTGTCTATCAAATAAATAAAATATTTTTTTAAAGATTTTATTTATTTATTTGACAGACAGAGATCACAAGTAGACAGAGAGGCAGGCAGAGAGAGAGAGAGGAGGAAGCAGGCTCCTCGCTTGAGCAAAGAGCCCGATGCGGGGCTCGATCCCAGGACCCTGAGATCACGACCTGAGCCGAAGGCAGAGGCTTTAACCCACTGAGCCACCCAGGTGCCTCATAAATAAAATCTTTAAAAAAAAAAAAAGAAAAGAAGGTATATTCTACTATTTTAGAATGGAATATTCTGAATATATCTGTTAAATCTATCTGGTCCAGTGTGTCAGTCAAAACCATCGTTTCCTTGTTAATTTTTTGTTTAGATGATCTGTCCGTTGATGTAAGTGGGGTGTTAAGGTCCCCTACTGTTACTGTATTGTTATCAATTTGTTCCTTTATTTTTGTTATTGTTATTAATTTTATTATTAACTGTTTTATGTATTTGCTTTATGTATTTATGTATTATGCGTCTCTGTTGGGTGCATAAATATTTACAATCATTATATCTTCTTGTTGGATTACCCCCTTTATTAGTATATAGTGTCTTTCCATGTCTCTTGTTACAGACTTTGTTTTAAAGTCTGTTTTGTGTGATATAAGTATTTTTTTACTCTGGCCTTCTTTTGCCATCCATTTGCATGATTGATGTTTTTCCATCCCCTCACTTTCAATCTGCAAATATCTTTTGGTCTGAAATAGTCTCTTGTAGGCAGCATATAGATGGATCTTGTTGTTTTTTTTACATTCGGTCACCCTATGTCTTTTGATTGGAGCATTTAGTCCATTTACATTCAAAGTAGTTTATTGATGGATATGTATTCATTGTCAATTTGTTATTTGTTTTGTGATTGTTTCTAAAGATGTCCTCTGATCCTTGTCTTTCATGTTTTGCTTAATTGTTTAGGGATATGTTTGAATTTCTTTCTCCTTATTCTTTGCATATTTATTAGTGGTTTTGATATGTGTTTACCATTATGTTTTTGTATATAACCTCTTCTGCGATGCTTGGATTTTTAATGAAAAAAATCTGTATATCCATGTACATCTCGAAAGTATTTAGGTCCTTGTAATTACTTTAAAAATCCTCTTTGCATGTATTTCACCTGTATGTATTATTATAGTTATTCACTGTGGAGAATGTAGGAGTCCTTATTACCAGTCTTGAAAAATGAATGTGCCGTTTTTCAGTACTCTCTCTTATATGACCAAGTGCTCATTTAACTCTGTTTAGAGATCATTAAAAAATTGTGGGCAAGAACTTCTACTGAATTTTTAAATAGTATTTAGTAAACAATGACAAATGTTGATATAAATGTGTTATAAAATCTTTATGTCTGAGAAAAAGAATATTAAGCAACTACTATGAAAAAAATGGTAGCTAAGTAACAGTTCAGGAGATAGATCTTTTGCATTGATAATTAGCATAATATTTGAATTGCAAAAAAACTCTTCAATTTAATGAGTACAGTTCTTTTTCACTTAAGTGTCCTATAAAAACCTAAAGGTTTTCAAGCCAAATGAATTTTGTTTAGAATTCTGTTTAGAAAATACTTCTCAGAGCATAAAGTTTGGATTATATATCCTTATAAAGGCAGAGTGTTTTTAAAGTTAACCCCTTAAAAAATGAACTCTTGAAGACTGAAAGATATTATTTGATTTTAACTTTGCTGATGAGTGGAAACTTTCAGTCAAGAATATTATAGGTGGGCCTTTTACATCTTTCATTTTCATGAACCTACTGAAAGGTACATATTTGCTAAGTTAAACATCTCAGAGCTTTATCTGTCCATAACAAAGATATTATTCTGTAAGTGAGACCAAAAGGTTACCTTAATATAGATAAACTTTCATTAGTGTAATATGAACACGGTATTCTTCGATATTCACTTTGGCATTTTCCCCAATAAATTTTAAAAGAACTTATTGAGCTATAATCAAAAAACAATAAATGGCACATATTTAAAGGGTACAATTTACAAAATATTGGCATGTGTGTATATCTGTGAAATCACCACCACAGTCAATATAATGAGTATTTCCATCACACTCAAACTTTCTTCTTTCCTTATTTTCATCTCTCCTGGTCATTGTTGTCCTGCTGACCCCTTCTCTAGGCTACCACCAATTTGCTTTGTTACTGTAGCTTTAGTTTGCTTTTTTTAGAGTTTTATATAATTAGAATCACACAGTATGTACCGTTTTGTTTTTTTTTTTTTTGGTCTAGCCTCTTACTCTGCATAATTATTTTGAGCTTCCTCTCTTTTGCTGTGTATAGGGTTTCTACTTTTTATTGCTAAGTAGTATTTCATTATACAGAAAAGCCACAGTTTACTTATCCACTCATGTAATGATGGACATTTGGATTGCTTCCAGTTTTTGGCTATTACAAATAAAGCTGCTGTAAACATTGAGTGTATTTAAGTGATCTTATTTTTTGGGACACCTGGCTGGTTCAGTTAGTGGAGCATGTGACTATTGATCTTGGAGTCATGAGTTCAAGCCCCATGTTGGGCGTGGAGCCTACTTAAAAAATAAATAAATAAAATAATATTTTATTTTCTAATGTTACCACTTATTAGCAATCATGGCTGTGAACTCTTATCATACAGTAGTGTTTTTTGTACCTTCCCCAACAACCTAACAATTAGGGAAGATTATGAAAACATCTAACTTAATAATCCACTTCCTGCATTTTACCTATTTGCTCATTTGAGGTTATTGATTATAGGAAAGGAAAGATCTCATTTTGGATTTGAAAATTCCGACAGCCTGGCCAACATTATCTTACCTTTTGTAATATCCCTAAATAAATATATTAAATATAACTAAATTAAAGCCTTTTGTCCTTAATTAACCAAAGAGCTTTGCAAATACATTCTACACTTTAATGATGTTATGATGAATATTTTTCTAAAGAGAGTAAATGTTTCTGGGGCGCCTGGGGGGCTCCATGGGTTAAAGCCTCTGCCTTGGGCTTGGGTCATGATCCCAGGGTCCTGGGATCGAGCCCCGCATCGGGCTCTCTGCTCAGCAGGGAGCCTGCTTCCTCCTGTCTCTCTGCCTGCCTCTCTGCCTACTTGTGATCTTTGTCTGTCAAATAAATAAATAAATAATCTTAAAAAAAAGAGAGTAAATGTTTCCTAATGACCATATTTTATTTCCATAAGTAAATGTGGCAGTTGAGGTCTATCTCAGTCATCAAATTTTCTCTAAACAAGGAAATATAGGAAGAAAACTCTAAAGCATATTTTTAAAAAAATCAAGACACATTACCTAATTCACGGGTTTTATTATTGAGAAGACTTTTTACTGTTCCCATTTTTATACTATTTTAAAAGAAAATCTCATTACTTCAGATTTTACTTTTAAAAGGGATGCTTTATATGGAATAACTTTTCAATCTCTTGAATAAAATTCCAAGTCTTTTTTTTTTTTTTAGGAAGAGAAAATGAAGAAAAATATGGAAAGCTTAAAATTTGCTACCTCTTTCCACTTCTTTGTTCTTGACAGTGTGTGTTCATGTGTGTGGATATGTCTGAACATATATGCACTGTGACGCATGCATATTCTAAAGCAAAAAATACTAGCTGTTTATTATTTTATAACTATTAAATTTATAGTCTTTTGAAAATGGAATCTTAATTTTTAGGTAATTTCTCTTAAAGTAGAGTGGCCTTAGTGTCATTTACCTTTATGTTAAATATGTAATCTTGATACAAATACATGCACAGTTCTGTCTTTTGATGCGTTTTCTTAAAAGGCTAATCTTATTACACATTTTTAATTGTGTACTGAGAATTTTTACTATATATTGAGATAAAGGGCAATATAATTCCTTTCCCAGTAAAATTCTGTATGTTGAAATATTAAATACTTCAAAAAATATCTGATGTTGAGTTATTGACTTAGCATTATTTATGATCTCTTCCAAATTCTTTTATTACTTTTTTTAAACCACAGTTCAAAGCCAATTTGATTGAATGTCTTTTGATTTTCTTTCATAATTTTGTCAGTTCTTCTTATTAAGAATATAATGAATTTTGTATAGTACCAGAATAGAAATCATTTTTGGTTATTTTTCTTTTGCATGTTTATCTTTTTTATAAATAGAAAGCTTTATTTTCTAGACTGAGATATGAGCTAACATTGGATTTAGGCTAAATACAAAAACTAATAGCAATTTTTTCTTTCAGATCTCTATAAAAATGGACTCCAAAGAGCTAACTTCGTACCATTCATTGCTGTCCTAAAGGTAAGGAAAATCACTTACTTGTGTTCACTGATTAATATCATATTCACTGATAATTAAGGGCTTTTATAGCATTGCCATGGCCTTGCATTCAAGCAAAATTAATTTTGACACTAGATAGTTACAGTCAAAGACATTAAAGAAGAAAGAATGTTTTTTTATATAGTATTCATCAATGTGTACACAGGAGGAATTATAAAATATAATCTAAATTATTGTCTAACTGAAACATTTGGTAGCTTGCATTTATAAATTTTAATTTGAGGTTTGCTCATAAATATTATAGTGGAATGTTTAACCTTATACATTGATTTCTGAAAAAAGTGTTTAGTGTTCTCTGTTTCTTTCAGGTTAATGGTCTTTAACATGTTTTCTCAGCTATTAAAGTTGCTATTCTAGAGTAGCATTATTACAAAAATATTCTAATATATTTAAATGTGATTGCTATCAAGTTATCATGAAATTATGTCAAGTTGAGGCACATAAATAGTTTAAATATTTGTGTGTATCATCACTGCATAGAGTTTGAAATAGTCTTCATTACAATCTGATTAGGAATAAAGTAACCTCCTTTTTCACTATTAATTTAAATATTTTTTTACACAAATTTTCAATAATTCTATATCCTACCAGTATTTATTGAGAACCTACTATGTGCAAAGTGCTACATTAAGCATGATGGGTAATGTAATCATGAAATAGGCTATGTTTCTTACTTATAAGTCATTTGTATTCTAGTTGGGCATATAGTACATGCACAAATATCTATAACACAAAGCAAAATGAAGTACCAAACAAAAATGTACCAAAAAGAAGCAGGTGTGCCAAAATATAATTCCCATAATTTTTAGTTACATATTTTTCCCAGTCTATAGCAATATAACTGAAGAAGGGATAAAGTTGTATTATTTTTTAAAACCCAATAACCTAAAAAAATCTTGTGAAGAAAGCATATAATTATATGCCCCATTGCATATAGTGGGGCACCTGGATGGCCTAGTTGGTCTGTGTGGACTTTTGATTTTGGCTCAGGTTGTGATCTCGGGGTCCTGGGATTGAGTCAATCAGCTCTGCGCTCAGTGGGAAGCTGCTGGAGATACTCCCCCTCTCTCTTTGCCCCTCCCCCCCAGCTCACACATGCATATTCTCTCTCTCTGTCTGTCTCTCAAATAAATAAATATTTTTAAAAAGGAGAAGAGTATTTTTTCTTCAAATATTCTAAAGATATAGTCAGACAATATTTTTGAATTTGGCATTGTTGGTGCCAAACTTTATTCCCTGTGCTATACTTAGGAGAATTAAAACATGTATTTCCTTGACCAATTTTAAGTTCCCAGACGTTTTTAATTTCTGTGAGATATTTATAGATGTAAGGCAAAGTACTCTTTGAAGATTTATGCTGTTAGTATTTTTTCCCCTTTGCATTCATGTTTTACATTCGGGGAGAAGGTAAATCTGCAGTGTTTTCTCTATGCTGGGAATCCAAAGTGATTTGGTAGATATAGATATCAAAATATAAATAGGGAAGCTGAGAAAAATGGGTGCTAAAAATAGTACCTTCGTGTAGCAGAAAACATATAAAATATTAGAGTGAAGGCTCACATAATGAAACAAGGCAAAGGTTCTCAGGGAACTTTGTAGGTACTTTTTTTTTTAATCACAAACCTTATATTTTGGCCAGTAATTTTTTTGTACTTTAATATATAATAGCATTATTAATAAGCAACTAAATTGGCCAGATTTAATTTAAATTATTTACCTTTTTCGCCCTTAATTTTTTTTTAATTTTTTTTATTTTTTTATTTTTATTTTTATTTATTTTTTTTTTAAAGATTTTATTTATTTATTTGACAGATCACAAGTGGGCAGAGAGGCAGGCAGAGACAGAGAGAGGAGGAAGCAGGCTCCCTGCTGAGCAGAGAGCCCGATGCGATGCGGGGCTCCATCCCAGGACCCTGGGATCATGACCTAAGCTGAAGGCAGAGGCTTTAACCCACTGAGCCACCCAGGCGCCCGTTTATTTTTTTTAAGTAGGGAAAGGAACACCAAAGAAATAAATAATCCAGATTTGAAACTGAATAAGAACTGAGATAAATTTGAAATTGAACATAAACTAAAATTCGTAGGGAATTAAATACCAGATTGGATGAGAAAATATTTAAAATGTCTCATTTCTTCTAAAGACTTTTCACATGTAACAAAACAGCCTGATAAATATATGCTGTGGCTGGTTTCCCTGGAACTTTTTTGGTGGGCATATGTAGTTTCCTTGTAAGGAAAGGTTGTTTCATATTTATTTAAATGATATTTTGCCTATTTACATATGCTAGCATTACTCTTGCAAATTGGCCCAGCTGAGAGAGATATTTAGCAGAAGTCAATCTTTTTTTTTTTTTTTTAAAGATTTTATTTATTTATTTGACAGACAGAGATCACTAGTAGGCAGAGAGGCAGGCAGAGAGGGGAGGAAGTAGGCTCCCTGCGGAGCAGAGGAGCAGAGAGCCCTATGCGGGGCTTGACCCCAGGACCCTGGGATCATGACCTGAGCCGAAGGCAGAGGCCTTAACCCACTGAGCCACCCAGGCACCCCTTAACAGAAGTCAGTCTTAAAACACAAAGAGAGAATCTTGGTTTAATCCTAGGATCCTGGGATCGAGCCCCATATTGAGCTCCCTGCTCAACGGGAAGCCTGCTTCTCCCTCTGCCTGCTGCTCCCTGTGCTTGTGCTCTCTCTCTCTCTGACAAATAAATAAATAAATAAAATCTTAAAAAAAAAAAAAAAAAAGAGATTATAAGGGTGTCTGGGTGGCTCAAAGGGTTAAAGCCTCTGCCTTCAGCTTGGGTCAAGATCCCTGGGTCCTGGGATTGAGTCCTGCATCAGGCTGTCTGCTCAGCAGGGAGCCTGCTTCCTCCTCTCTCTCTCTCTCTGCCTGCCTCTCTGCCTACTTGTGATCTCTGTCTGTCAAATAAATAAATAAATAAATAATCCTAAAAAAAGAAGAGATTATAAACCAAATAGAAATTTATTTGGGGAAAAGTACAGTATAAAATCCATTTTTTCCCTTTATGTCCTCCTCTATAAACCAAGTGATAACAAGTCTAATTCACTACAAGAACTTGTGATTTATTGCTTGGAGTATTGCAAACAACAACAACAAAAAAACCCAAGAGCTTATAAAAGCTCTTAGTAAATATTGTTGTAAGGTAGTAGAAATGATGAGGAAGACTAATACACTATTAAAAAACAAAATGTGGTATATTCAAACAATGAGTTATTGTTCTGCCATAAAAAAGGAATGAAATTCTGACATATGCTACATTATGGACAAACCTTGAAAACATTTGAGAGAAGCTGGAAACAAAAGGACAAATATTATATGATTCCACTTACATGAGGTACCTGGAAAAGGCATATTCAGAGAAACAGAAAGTAAAATAGAGGTTACCAGGGGCTGAGAGGAAAGGGGAATGAGTGGTTATTGTTTCATGGGTAGAGTCTCTCTTTAGGATGATGAAAAAGTTCTGGATATAGACAGTGGTAATGATTGCATAACATCGTCAGTGTACTTAATGGTATTGAAAGGTACACTTAAAAGGGTTAAAATAATAAATTCTATGTTGTGTATGTTTTACCACAATTTATTACAAAAAGAAAAAAGTCATAGTACTGGAAGGGGTTTGTAAAGTGTTCAGGTACATTTCCTGTAGAAAGTCTTCCTAGAATAACCCCTTCAAACAAAACAAAGCAAAACAAAACAAAACAAAAAAAAGCAAACCCTTACATATAATTTCTATTCCCTTTTAAGTAGGGAGGCTCCTGTTTCACTCTTACTTTCACTTTCTTTGAGTTTATTTTGGTGTTCTTTTTTTAATTTCCTGAGATTAATTTTTTAAAAATCTCATTTCGACCTTAATTCCTAAATGCATTTAAGGCTATTTATTTTCCTTTAAATAGCTACATTCATTAAGTGTGATAGTATTTTCTTTTTAATAAATTTTTTAAAATTTCATTTCTTTTCAGCGTAACAGAATTCATAGTTTTACACCACACCCAGTGCTCCATGCAATGCATTCCCTCCACAATACCCACCACCAGGCTCCCCCAACCTCCCACCCCCTGCCCCTTCAAAACCCTCAGGTTGTTTTTCAGAGTCCACAGTCTCTCATGGTTCATCTCCCCCCCAATTTCCCTCAACTCCCTTCTCCTCTCCATCTCCCCATGTCCTCCGTGTTATTTGTTATGCTCCGCAGATAAGTGAAACCATATGATAATTGACTCTCTCTGCTTGGCTTATTTCACTCAGCATTTTCACTGTTAAGTTCAAAGTATTTTCTCGTTTCTATTGTGATTTCTTCTTTAACCCATGAATCATCTGGAAATATGTTTCTTTCTTTTTTTTGAAATATGTTTCTTAATTTCCAAAAAAACATAAAAAATTTTCTAGTTATACTTTTGTTATTATTTTCTTAACAAGTGCTTGATCAGATTGTGGTTGGAGGATATGGGCTGTGCAACTTAAATCCTTTGAAATCTGTTGAAACTTTATGCCCTAATATGTGGACAGTTTTTAACAGAAATATTCTCTGTATTCTTCTTTTTTAAAATATTTTTAAAAGTTTTTTTATTCATTTAAGTAATTTTTATGCCCCATGTAAAAATGACATCTCATGACCCCAAGATCAAGAGTCACATGCTCTTCCGACTGAGCCAGCCAGGCACCCCATATAATATACTCTCTATATTCTTAAAAATAATGAGTATTCAAATATAGTTTTTTGTGCTAGTATATATAACACATTATACCCATTAAATTAGAATTTTTAATTATAATGTTCCAATTTTTACTATTTTTTTCCCATCAAGTACCATGAAGCTCCTGGAAAATGTCACTCACGATGATTGTGAATTTGTCCATTTCTCTGGTAATTCTGTCATTGACCTTACATATTTGGAGGCTATAAGTTGCATGCAGATTTGAAATGATTAAATATTGCTTGTGAACAGAACTTCCTTAATGACATTTTTAGAAAATAACTATCATTTATTTATTTATTTGACACAGAGAGAGAGATCACAAGTAGGCAGAGAGGGAGGCAGAGGGAGATGGGGAAGCAGGCTCCCTGCTGAGCAGAGAGCCCGCTGCAGGACTTGATCCCAGGACCCTGAGATCATGACCTGAGCCGAAGGAAGAGGCTTAACCCACTGAGCCACCAAGGCACCTCCTTAATGACATTTTTTACTAATTAGTAATATAAGCTCCTTTGTTTCAAGCATAGTCATATGCCTGTTGAAGCATTTTTTTCATGTCTGCTTTGAATTGGACATGCATAGGGTAATTTTATTGGATAATTTTAACATCTCTGTCATCTTGAAGTTGGCATATATTGATTGTCTTTTTACATTCCGTGTGAGATCTTCCTGGTTTTTGGTATGAATGAATTTCACTGGAATCTTAAACATTTTCATAATTTGTCATAAGACTTTGGATCTTTTTTTTAATCATTTTTTATTGTGGTAAAGTACATGTAATGTAAAGTGTACTATTTTAGCCTTTCTTAAACGTACAGTTCAGTGGCGTTAAGTACATTCACACTGTTGGGCCACCATCGCCACCGTCCATCTCTAGAACTTTTGCATCTTCCCAAACTGAAATTCTGTACTCATTAAATAATAACTCCCCATTCTCTTCTACTCCCAACTCCTGCTTATCACCATTCTACTTTCTATCTCTGTGAATTTGTCATTTTTAGACACCTTATATAAATGGAATCATATAATATTTGTCCTTTTGTTTCTGGCTTTTTCCACTTAGCATAATGTCTTCAAGGTTCATCCATACTGTATCATGTGTCAAATTCCATCCCTTTTTAAGAAATAAAATTCCATTTTATGTATATACCACAATTTGTTTATCTATTCATCTGTTGATAGACATTGGGTTAATTCTACAATTTGACTCTTGTGAAAAATGCTGCTCTGAACACTTCGGTGCAAATATTGGTTTGAGTCTTTTTAATTCTTCTGTGTATATACCCAGGAGTTGAATTTCTAGGTCATACGTATATATATATATTCAATATTTATTTATATATTTATATATTCAATATCTATATTGAAGTTTTTGAGGAACTGCCATACTGTTTTCCTTAGAAGCTGTACCATTTTATATTCCCACCAGCAGTGCACAAGGTTTTCAGTTTCTTTACATCCTTGCCAACACTCGTCATTGTTATTATTATTATTATTATTATAGCCACCCTAACTGGTGTAAAGTGGTAGCTCATTGTAGTTTTGATTCCTATTTCTCAAGTGATTAGTGACGTGTAGCATCTTTTCATGCTTTTCATGCTTATTGGCCATTTGTCATCTTTATTTCACTTTTTTTTAGGATTTATTTATTTATTTGAGAGAGAGAGAGAGAGAGAGAGAGAGCGTGCACGTGTGCGCATGAGTGGGAGGGGCAAAGGGAGAGGGAGAGAGAATCTCAAGAAGACTTCACACTGAGTGGAGAGTCCAGTGCATGGCTGGATTCCATGACCCTGAGGTCATGATCTAAGCCAAAACCCAGAGTTGGTCCCTCAGCCAACTATGTCACCCAGGAACCCATTTGTCATCTTTAAACTTTAGTTTTAGATGGCTTTTTTGGATACTGTTCTGACAGAAGGCTAGGCACCATCTTTTTATTGCCTGATACAGGTAGAAGTCCAGGTTCTTCATTCAGCATCTGTTGAGAAGATGCACCTTGTTTCTGCTGGTGGAGAGGTTCCATTGATGTCATCAGGGGAGGGAAAGGGTGCTCATTTTTGACTGGCAGGGATGGAAGTTTCAGTTCCCTACTTGGTCTTCTCTGACATTACTGGCAGGAGGGTTAGAGTGCCTCCTAAAAGCTTCTGAGAATATACTTCTAGACTCCTCTTTTGACTGGAATGGGTGGAGGTGGCACCCACAGTACGTATATTTTCCCTGCAGTGTTTGCTGCAGTAAAAGTTATTTTCAAAAAGTTGTCTCTTCTCTTATGCTGCTATTTTCCTGTCCTTTGGCTAAAGAGAGCAGACTTTTGTTGGGTCTTCATTTGTCTATGTCCATTGGCATTTCAGAGATGCTGGCTTCTTCAGCTCCAAGTCTGAAAAATTTAAATTAAGAAGAAAAGCAGAGAACTCGCTCTTCTTTTGTTTCTCAGGTCTTGAGATCCCCAGCTGTTCTTTCTTCTTTCCACTTTTTAGTATATTCTTATGTTTATTTTTTATATAATCTCCAGGATTTTCAATTGTACATAGCAGGAGGGATAGGGAAAGGGCATCTACTTCATCTTCCCAGAAGTGGAAGTCATTTTGTTAAATGTCCTTCTCTGCTAATTCTGTTATTTCTGGTTTTGTTTTTGTGGTCTGGTTTTCTCCCCCTGGTTTTGAGTCCTACTTTCCTGCTTCTTGGTGGATTTAATAATTTGTGATTGGATGCTGGACATTGTGGGTGATTACATTGAGTGTTATTTCCTTTAAGGCTGTTGAGTGTTTATTTTGGCAAGTGGTTAAGTTTCTGGCAGATCAGTTTTATCCTTCTGAGGCTTGTTTTTAAATTTCAGTAATGTGTCTAAAGTAGCCTTTACTTTAAGACTATTTTAGCCTTTCTTTTACATGTGACCCTTCTGGGCTCTGTACTGAATCCCCTTAGTGTCACTGATATCTCTCTACTCTGGCTGTTCAGAATGCTTATATCTTCCAGCTTTGTGTGGATTGCTCTTTCCCCAGTTTTGTGAAGTTTCACCTTATGCACGTGCAATTTAATATTCAGCCAAAGATTATAGACATTCCCTATGCAGATATCTAGAGTTCTTTCTCTGCATATTTCATTTTTTAGTGAACTGTTTCATGCAAATCCCAACTGCTTCAATTTCCCTAAACTCTGGTCACTGTCTCTTCAACTCATTTAGACTGCTGTGCTGCAGTCTAGAAATTGCCTCTGAAAGAAAGCCATGGGAAATGTAATGCTTGCTTGTCTGGTTTATTTCCTATATCTCAGGGATTGCTATCCTCTGCTATCCATTGTATTACGTCTGATAGCAAATGTTTTGCCTGCTATATCCAGTGTTTTATTGGGTGTGGTAGGAAGGTAAAATTGAGTTCTAAATACTCTGCTTTGACCAAAAGTGTAAGTCTCTTTCTTATTTTTTTTTTAAAGTATAATTAACATACATTTTTAAATTGAAGTATAATTAACATATTATATGTTATACATATATATAGGTATACAATATATTGATTCGGGTATATCAGGTATACAATATATTGTATATAATATAATATCAGGTATATATATACTATATATATACACACACATATATATATACAATATATATACAATATATTGATTCAGATATATCAGGTATACAATATATTGATTCAACAGTTCTGTACATTACTCATGCTCACCATAATAAGTGTATTCACCCTTTGTAACTATACAGCAGTATTACAGTATTATTGACTGTGTTCCCTAAGCTGTACTTCTCATCTTCCTGACTTATTTATTTTATAACTGGAAATTTGTACCTCTTAATCCTTTTTGTCTGTTTCACCCATCCCCCACCTGGGAGCAACCATCAGTTTGTTCTCTATATTTAAGAGTCTGGTTTTTTTCGTGTTTGTTTTGTTTTGTTTTGTTTTTTTGGATTCCACATATGAGTGAAATCATATGGTATTTGTCTTTCTCTGTCTGACTTATTTCACTTAGATAATACCCTCGAGGTCCATCTATATTGTTGCAAATGGAAGGATTTCATTCTCTTTTATGAATGAGTAATATTCCATTGTGTATATATACCACATCTTCTTTATCTCTCCATCTGTTTAGGCACACTTGGGTTGCTTCCATTATCTTGGCTATTGTAAATAATGCTGCAGTGAACACAGGACTACATATATCTTTTTTAAAAATTTAATTTCATTTTTTTTACTGTTCCAAGATTCATTGTTTATGCACCACACCCAGTGCTCCATGCAATAAGTGCCCTCCTTAATACCCACCACCAGGCCCTCCCAACCCCCCACCCTTCTCCCCTCCAAAACTCTCAGTTTGTTTCTCTGTAAAGGTCCACAGTCTCTCATGGTTCATCTCCCCTTCTGATTTCGCCCAATTCACTTTTTGAATGACTGTCTTTTGTTCTCTTTAGGTAAAAACCCAGTAGTGGCATTACTGAATGTGAATATGCTATTTCTATTTTTAATTTTTTTAAAGGTTTTATTTATTTATTTGACAGAGAGAGAGACCACAAGCAGGCAGAGAGGCGGGCAGAGAGAGAGGGGGAAGCAGGCTCCCCACTGAGCAGAGAGCCCAATGCAGGGCTGGATCCCAGGACCCAGAGACAACAACCTGAGCCAAAGGCAGAGGCTCAGACCACTGAGCCACCCAGGCGCCCCTCTATTTTTAATTTTTTGAGGAACCTCCATACTGTTTTCCACAGTGGCTGTGCCAATTTACATGTCCACGGCAGTGTACCAGGATTACTTTTTCTCTACATCCTTGCCAATACTTGTTTATTTGTTCTTTCACTCTTTCTTTCTCTCTTTCTCTCTGTCCCTCTTTCCTTCCTTTCTCTCTTTCCTTTTGTAGGCTCCATGCCTACAAAATGTAGGACTTGAACTCACAGTCCAATGTAGGACTTGAACTCACAGCACTGAGATTAAGAGTCGCATGCTCTACCAACTGAACCAGCCAGGCATCCCATTACTTGTTATTTCTTGTCTTTTTGATTCTAGCCATTCTGACAAGATGTAAGGTGATGTGTGTGTGTGTGTGTGTGTGTGTGTGTGTGTGTTTGATGTGTGGTTTTGATTTACATTTTTCTGATGATGAGTGATGTTGAGCACCTTTTCTTGTGTCTCTTGGCTGTCTGTCTTCTTTGGAAAAATGTCTATTCAGGTTCTCTCCCCATCATTTCATCCATTTACTTGGGGCTTTTTTTGGTATTGAGTTGTATAAGTTCTTTATGTATTTTGGATATTACCCCTTATTGGATATATCATTTGCAGATATCTTCTCCCACTCAGCAGGTTGCCTTTTCATCTTGTTAATGGTTTCCATCATTTTGGCTTTTAATTGTAAAGAAGAAGACAGGATATTTTGTAATTTAGAAACTCGGAACCATATATATTTTTTTGCAGATACTTTAAAGATATAAGTAGGATAACTATTTTAAAAAGCAGTGATGGTGGGGTTATGGACATTGGGGAGGGTATGTGCTATGGTGAGTGCTGTGAAGTGTGTAAACCTAGCGATTCACAGACCTGTACCCCTGGGGATAAAAATACATTATATGTTTATAAAAATTTTTTAAAAAATTAAAAGTTAAAAAAAAAGCAGTGATGGGAACATCTTTCCTATGTTTAGAGGAATTTTTAAATGATGGTACAGTCACATGAATGGATATAGTATACCTATTTGGAATGATATTTTCAAAAAGCTTTTGACAATGTATAATAATGCTCACAAATAATGTGGGTGAAAAATAAGATGCCAGAGTATATCTGTAACTCTTAATTGTGGCGATAATATACATGCATAGGAAAATAAATCCTGGTAATAAGTAATCCCAAAATGTAACTTTTTTCTGGATGATAAGATTATAGATGATTTACATTTTCTCTGTTAGAC